>JAWNNP010002105.1:0-133655 GCA_035044805.1 Leucophenga maculata | reverse complement strand
AGAAAATCGTCTGTGAATTTCAGCTCAATCGGTTGGATGGTTTAGCTTCCTATAAGGAACATACATACATACATACATACATACGTAGATAGATAGATACAAGATTCTTTTTTATATATGTATATCTATATAGCCTATAGTTTTCCTCGATAAATGTACTATCAAACACTGAAAGAATTTTTCAAATAGCACCAGCGGTTCCTGTGATTAGCGCGTTCAAACAAACAAACAAACTCTTCAGCTTTATAATATTAGTATCGATTTTACATTGTTAATAAACTGTTGATAATAATAATAATAAATTTTTTACATTTCAACTAAAATTGTAACAAATTGTAATTATTCTCGTGGCTATTGAGATAGTGCAGCATATAGTGGTGAATATATCAGCTGATTTTGTTGAAGATTAAATTGCCATATTGGACATAAGCGACATACATTGATACGTATGTATATGTACATACAAATATATTTCACCATAGCGACATACAGAAGTGAAAATTAATATTAAGAAAAATGAATTTATTTTTGTAGTTTTTCTGATTTCTTCATATTAAAGTTTTCGTACTCATTACCCAAAGAATGTAGGACGACTGGCAGAGTCAAACTCAAATAATTTTCTCTTTTTGTGTGGAAAAGGTATCGACAAATGGACATGACCAAGTGAGCTTCTTGGAAAGACAAATTTTTCGTAGGAGCCGCAGAAAGCAAGAATATGTTGGCTTAATTGTGAAGCTCTTTCAGGACTAAGTTTCACTGTTGTATAAATATTCTTCGCGGAAATCTATTATTTTAGTTTTTAGGCAAAGCACAACAACAACAGCAACCGCCGCCCAATGCCGCAATGGGGCAATAGAACATGATGTCAGATCCGCTGAATGCCTTACAGAATTTCGCAAGTCCGAGTAATCACACAACACAAATGATGCCGAATCCAGGCGCGCCAAATCCGCATGAAATGACCAGATTTTTTTGTATTCACTGACGCCCGAATGAAAGACACAGTGCTGCCGTTGTTATTGCAAGTGGCGCTGGAGCCCCGAATCAAATGCAAATTAATGCGAATCAAATGCAAGGTAGTTCGATGAATGTTAACGCAACTAACGTTCAACAAAATCAACTGTCGGTATGTAGTATTATAATCATACGCTTAGTTATATATTTTTATACACATATGTATGTAAAATATCCAAATGGACATGAATCATTCGCAGATGATAAACGGTCGTTTGAATCAGGCGAATGCAATAAACGTTGTGGGGCCAAATGCGCCTTCGCAAGGCATTCACGGCCTAGCGCCCAATATGCAACAACAGCCGGGTGGTGAGTATATGCATTCCTTTTAAACAAAATTGTTCATAGTTCAGTTGTATCACGTATTTTATAAATACAGGAGAGTTTCGAATGCTAAATATGCCGCCTTATATACAACGGAATCCCAATATGACTATGGATCAAAGCGTGCAACTATTTCCCGCGCTGGAGTTAGCGCTGTACAACATCAACATCAGCCCTTTATGCGCTCTAGTCCATCGCAAGCGGATGTACAAATGCAGCAGCAGCACCCATAACTCCCGCAACTACAGACGCGACAAATTATTCCGAGGCCAGCTCTAGTGCCAACATCCAGTCCTCCAATTTGCCAACATTCTCTGATAGATTTTCTATATATGCCTGACCGGTAACCGGCAAAAGTCCTTTCAAACCTGATGAACAGCATCTTAACCAAGAAAAATATCAACAGTTGACTCTTATAATTTTTTTTCGAAGAACTCATACCCGTTACTACTTTTCTAGTGAACATCCAAAGTTTGGCGCATTTATATAAAGTCTACAAAATCAAACCAATAACAAAGCAAAAGGTCAATTTTTGCTATTCTCTTTGCAATTTATTCTACACAAAAATTGAACACGTATTCAATTTGCATGTCAAGGAAAGATTTGATGGTTTGAGATGCTGCCCTATTTTTATTGGCAGAACTGTATACATTTTTCATAAAGCGGTTCCATACATAATATAATTATTTAATTTTAAATATCACAAAAATTGAACTAGCCAGTTCGTGAACGAAATCTGTTCATTTATTTTATATATTTCAACAAAAATTTTAACGAATTTTAATTATTCGCGTGACCATTGTGAATAGTGTTGCATTTGAAAACATCAGATGTTTTAGCAAATTTTCCAACACTAAATATTGCCAAATGTTTTATGGACATACGCGAAATAGATTTATACGAATAGATACTACACATTTTAGTTGATGTACATATGTATGTATATTTATCTGAAGTCTTCAAAATCATAACAACAACACCGCAAAACTAAAGTAACTTTTTGCTATTATCTTTGCAATATATTCTCTACAAAAAGTGAGCACGAATTCAATTTGCATGTCGAGAAAAGATATGATAGTTTGAGATGCTGCAGCATCTATTTTAATTGACACAACTGAATATATTTTCATAAAATAGTTCAATATATAATTATATAATTTTAAATATGTTCTTTTTTTAATATGCATATATGCACTCAGATTAAAATAAAAAAAAAAAACATCAAATTGCTGGTTAATCATTTTTTGTAAATACATATTGTAAAGAATTGAAAATTTGCGTGACTATTGTAAATAGGGTTGCATTTGAAAATATCAGCTGATTTTGTTGAAGATTAAATTCTATGTTTTAGACAATTTTGCAACACTAAATTTAGCCAAACAATTGGTATATACTTTTATAAGCTTACTGATTTCATAAAATTAAAGTTTCCGTATTGTAGAAGACGCATCACACATTATATTCAGCTGTTTAAAATATACTCAATATAAACAAAATTACCCTTTGTCTTCACTCAACACGAAAAAATACGAATAAGGAAATAAAAGTTTTATTATAACTTTTCTTGAATAGCTGCACACGGCAGTCAGTTTGTGCATGGCGATATAACTAAGTTTGGTCAAATTAGTTTTTCACTGTAATTGTAAAAACAACTTAAAAAAGTTGTTGTACTAATTACTCAAAGAATGGCAGACGATTGGCAGAGTCAAAAGTTTCGGCAAAATGTAATTGCAAAAATGTAAGTATGCATACAAATAGCGCCGTATTTTTATAGTACTTAAATATTCTTCTCTTTCAGTAACGAAATGGTACCCACAAATGGGCAGGATCCTACAAAAAATGCAAGCGTCATGGAAAACCACATTTTTCGTAAGAGCCGTAACAAGGATGAATATCTTGGCTTGGTTGCGAAGCTCTTTATGCACTACAAAGATCTATCTCAACGTAAGCATGGCTGTACTTTAATTGCATGTTTTCTCGGAAATCTATTAACTCTGTTCTTAGGTAAACCGCAGCAACAACAACAGCAGCCGCCGCCTAATGCCGACATGGGACAACAAAACATGATGCAAGATCCCCTTAACGCCTTGCAGAATCTTGCCAGTCAGGGTAATCGCAATCCCCAAATGATGCCTATTTCAGGCGGTCCAAACCCGAATCAAATGCCTGGACCAGGTGGAGCAGTGCCAGCTTCTAATCTTTTGCAAACACTGAATCAACAACGTCCGGGTCAACAACAAATGCAACAGATACCAGGCATACGTGGCCCTATGCCGCCAATGAATGCTTCTGGTGGCTCTGGCGGCCAACAGATGGTGCAACAAATGAGTGGAAATGCTGCAGGCGGACCAGGTAGCGGTCAAGTCGCTGGTATACAAATGATGGGCAACGCTGGGCCAGGTACTGGTGGTGCCGGCGGACCACAACCACAAATGGTAGGCAATGCGCAGCAAATGACTGGCATGTCTAATCAAATGAATTCAAGTGGCTCGAATGGAGGACCGAATGCTGCCGGTGTTAATGCAAGTGGCGCTGGAGCGCCGAACCAAATGCAAATTAATGCGAATCAAATGCAAGGTGGTTCGATGAATGTTAACGCAATGAACGTTCAACAAATGCAACAGCAAATGCAACAAAGTCAATTGCCGGTATGTGTTATTGTAATCTTACGCTTTGTTATATATTTTTATACATATATATGTATATTACGCAGATGGGCATGAATCATTCGCAGATGAGTCAGATGATGAATGCTCGGTTGAATCAGGCGAATTCAATGAACGTTGGGCAGCCAAATGCACCTTCGCAAGGCATGCAAGGCTTAACGCCCAATATGCAACAACAGCCGGGTGGTCCGATGCAACAGCACAATGTGGTTGGAGGTGGGCCGTCTCAAGGACAGCAGCAAGTGGGTAATACTGGTCTGCCACCAAATTCGGTACAGCAAGGTGAGTATCTACATTTGTTTAAAAAAAAATTTCCTAGTACAGCTGTACCACGTATTTTATTAATGCAGGAAACATTAATCCAATGCTAAATATTCCACCTAATATGCAACAAAAACCCAATTTGGCTTTGGGTCAAGGCGGGCAACTATTTCCCGTGAATCGCGCCGGGGTTGGCGTTGGACAACAGCAACAGCAGCCTTTTATGCGATCTAGTCCATCGCCAGCGGATGCACAAATGCAGCAGCAACAACAACAACAGTTGCAACAGCAAATGGCCCAACAAGCTCAGCAGCAACAACAGCAAATGGTCGGCAATCAGCCGCCAGCTCCACAGCAACAACCACAACCGCCGCAACTACCGACGCCTCAAATGATTCCTAGCCCAGCCCTAGTGCCAACATCCAGTCCTCAAATGTCCAATCTCATGCAGCAAAACAATCAACGCAATATTCGCCAGCAATCGCCGAGTGGTTCTCTAAATACGCCTGGTCAGGTAACCGGTAATAGTCCTTTCAATCCTCAGGAGGAGCAGCTTTACCGAGAGAAGTATAAACAGTTGACCAAGTACATTGAGCCGCTGAAGCGCATGGTAACGAAAATAAGCAATGATGGTCCAAGTATGTAACTACTAATGTACATATATGTTTTCATGAACTATATGAAATAACTCTTACATTTTCAGATAATGATAAAATCACAAAAATGAGCAAACTTCTTGAGATACTCAGTACACCGACACAACGCGTACCTCTAGAAACGTTGCTCAAGTGTGAGAAAGCTTTGGAGAAGTTAGATCTGGCGTCTTATTCGGGTCAACCATTTGGGGTATGTATCCTCTACGTAGTAGACTTTCTCAATATATTTATTTAAACTGATTTATCGTTCAGAAATCAACTAATCCGTTGCTGGATGTAATCAATACAACGCTGCAAAGCCCATTGGCAAATCATACTCTATACCGTACTTTTAGGCCCAGTCTAGAGCAGATCTTTGGTACTGACATTTGGTAAGTGCGCATTCAATTGAGTGAAACCGAAACACATTTAATTTTTACTTTCTCAAACAGCGCACCAATACCCCCAAAGAGGCCTCGTCTTGAAGAGAAGTTTTTTCCATACGAACAAGAAATTCCGCATGTGCTTCAAGGCGAAATCGCACGTTTGGATCAGAAGTTCAAAGTCAAATTAGACACTACATCGCAGAACAATAACAAGTCGATCAAATTAATTTGCGCTCTAGATGACAAACGTTTGCCCAGCGTGCCACCAGTAAGCGTCAACATACCAGGTAAGCAGTGCGAATAATTTTTATAATATTTTTACTTTATATGTATCTTTCATTGCAGTGGATTACCCACAAAATTCACCTGATTGCAGGCTCACTGAACAAGAGTATACTTCGACACCATTTTTACAATCCGTACAGAATGCGTTGTCCGCGCGCATTGCTAAGCTTCCCAACATCTATTCACTGTCGCATCTGCTAGACACCTGGGAGATGTCGGTTCGTCAAGCGTGCTCGCCGAAAGCCAAACCTGTGTGCGATTTTACCGCTTTGTTTGGTATGTAAGTATACGGGCAACACAAGATTTGACGCAACGAGCCATCTCTTAACCAGGCCGGTGTAGAAAAGAAAGAATTCTTACTTTGCACAAGTTGCGATAGTTTTTAAACTTAAAGTATCGTACTATACTGTATATTTTTTGACAAACGTATTTTAATGTATGAAATGGTTAATCAAAATATGAATTTTTTTTTTACATATATGACTTATCACGCTGACATTTACTGTAATAAAAAGAGTAAATAATCCAAAAAGATGTGTTTTTTGTTTGGGCGTGGCATACTGGAATTGAACGAATGCCGGCCCAGGTTTTTGTGCGATTTATTGAAAAGTGTGCAACTAATTCACACACAGCCAGAAAGTCATGGATCTTAGTAAATCTTCGACTTCATTGCATGGAAATAATGGGTAAAGTATTTGTTTATGCAGGTGCAATATACTAGCTGTTTTCACTTCTCATACTATGAGTTATTATTTTTCGAACGATGAATATTAAAGCGGCTATAGGATATAACTTATGAAATGGCTGGTCGGTAAGAGATTTGGCTTGAAGAGTTTATCACTGAATCAATCGTCTGGTTTGAGGACCTTGAGAAAAACCCTTGCTTGCTTAAATATATTGCTATGAGTACTTTCAAAAAATCCTGCGACACAATTTTATGTACGAGGCTAAAGTAGTATCAGTTAAAGTGGCGGAACACATTTGCATATGTATTTATTATTATTATGATTATTTTAAACAGTTCCTATGCAATATAAAATATACATACGAACTTATGGAAAAGCTATAGCCTTTCGCCTTAAGCTTATTAACTAGTTATGAACTAATTATTTGCTAAAATGATATTTACATTAAGTTTCTTATTGATTATTTTTAAATTAGGTGGTATAAGTTTGATTCTTTTAGAAACTTAATCAGTAGTATCATCGTATTTTTTGAAGGATTAGAAAGGAAGTAAAGAGGATTAGAATTACTAAAGTATTTATTTCGAATATTTATGAAATTAGAGCAACTATTTAAAATATGGTAAATAGAAACAGTTTCCCCACTGTTACAAAAGGCGCAGCTTGAAGATAACGTTTGGTCGAACAAGTGACGGTGGGATATGTTTGTGTGTCCGAGACGGAGACGTATAATTTTTCTGAGATCAGATCTAGAGAATGAACTGTCAACTCAAAGTTTGCATAATGCGATATATTTATTTTGTCGGAATTTGTAGATTTGTAATGATTGTTTGTAAGATTCCAAAAATTTTTAAAAATATCAGAGAATTGATTTTTAATAAATTTGTGAATATCTGTGCTGTTGATATTGGAGTAAAAAATTAAAGGAAATTTAAATGCGTCCTTTGCTGCAGAGTCAGCTAATTCATTACCCAAAATATCGCAATGTCCAGGGACCCAAGCAATAAGAATTTTTGAGTAGTGTCTTGAGAGTAGCTGTCTTATGGTTGAGTGGTAGAACGAAGTGTTTGACTGATTTGAAATAGCTTCTATTGCGGAAAGAGAGTCGGAGCAAATACAATAATTACAATGTGCGTCTTTTACCATTTCAACTGCATGTAGTATTGCAATTATTTCGGCAGAGTATATTGAACTGTAATGGGGTAGTATAGCTTTATAGAGGATGGAGTTGGATGTGGTTACACTAAAAGTAAACCATGTCCCGATTTTGACCCGTCTGTATATAGGAAAGAATAGCGTTGTAGAGAGTTTTGTAAATGAAGAAAATGTTGTTTATATATTGCTATTGGTGTGGTTTGTCTAAGTAAATCATGGAGTTTGGAAATCACAGAGGATGGATTAAAGATCCAAGGAGGATGATTATGTTTGCTGGGTATGTCTGGTTTAATTGGTAATCCTAATTTAGTGTTCAAACATAAATGAACGCCACTTTTTACTGTCAAGTACAAACACACCACATTAGCCTTCCACAATATATTTTAATATACTTTCCTGCTGCTTGTGCGTGAAATAATAAATACAATGTACGATAAGATGTGAGCAAGCCGAGCATGCGCGTCTAACGATTAAATTTACGATCCATAAATTATGTACTTGGATGACAAACGATCAATGCAGCGCACACATCTTTAATATACAAAGATGTGTCAATAAACTCATAAAACAGTACTAGCTATGTAATAAAAATAGAAACATACACGCAATTATACATACATACATATAATATATAAATACAGTCCAACTAGCTCTTAAGAATTGTATATAAGTGAAAGATGAATAAAAATAAGACGAGTTCTTTAACAGATTCCAAAGCGAATTGAAGTGTGTGTTCATTTTTTGGTCAATCGAGCCAAATTTTTTTTGTTTTTAAAGATTTTTTTTAAAAAAAAAATAATATAACAGAATCAGTGAAACCATTTTGACAAATTTGTGTAAAAAACCAAGCATACGTGTGTTTAACATAATTTTCAAAAAAAGTAAAACGAAATAGTGCAATTGATTAAACATCGGCTGTGAGTAGAGGCACAGCAAGATCAACCAGGCGATCAAACCAAAAATTCCTCCAACGAATCAATTGCACTTTTCGTATCATTTTGAAAATTTGTGTTGTTTGTGTAAAAAAAAATAAAAAATGTTGCCGGAAAACACTTTCATTTTGCTAAAAGAGCAAAAGGAAATCCGAGACAACATAGACCAGAAAATTGCTCAAAAATTGAGCATACTGGAAATAAAAAGTGAGTTGCCAAAGTTTTCGGCAAATCATACAGCTCTGAAGAAATATGGACCCATTGACCATGAGTATTACAATAACAGGATATATGAAGATACCATGGAAAAGATTCGAAAGGTTGAGCAGTCATCAATGAAGATTGAGGAGATTGCCACTACATCTGTCGCAATGGGAACTGTTCGCAAGGCACCTGCCCCACCGGTGAAGCAGTTGGAGGCAGATGCAGCATCACAGGATAATCAGTCCATAAGCTCTGGCGATTATCTTGTGAATGAGTTAGAAAGGAAGGCAGAAAAACTTAGGCACCATCTAAGTGAGGCTGAAAAAATTCTGCAATCCGGTAATCTAGAAGACTTACAGCTCTGTAAGGATAACGTGCCATTTTATTGGAATAAAATGGAAAAGCTTATAGTGGAGCTGAGAACGCAATATAAATCTGAAGGTTACGATTTCGACCCTTACGAGGAGTTCGAAAGGGAAGCGATGGTAATGTCTAAAAGCATAGAAAGAAAAATTAGACACTTATCCACCATAGCAACAGAAGTGCCCGAGCTTCCAAAAACGGAACTTCCACAATTTAGCGGATGCTCAAAAGATTGGTCCACCTTTTACGAATTGTTTAACGAAACAATACACAACAGGAGCGACATCAGCAAAGCAAGAAAGCTCAACTATTTGAAGTCTTGTCTTAAAGGAGAAGCAAGGACAGTGGTAAGCCATTTGCTTAGTGCATCAGCAGCAAATTACGATGCTGCATGGAGCTTGATTTGCAAACGATATGAAAATACACGCAAATTATTCTCCGACCGCTTAAACCAACTAATAAATTTGAATGTACTTAATGACGATTCTGAAGAGTGCGTTCGAAATTTCTTAGATACGGCAAATGAATGTATTCATATTGTCAAGACAAAAGGAAATTTAGGCGAGGGAGCCAATACAATTCTGGCTCATATACTTCTTCGAAGATTCTCGCCAGAAACACTGCAGCTGTACGAGCAGCACGTAAAAAAAGCGAGAGAAATACAATCGTTAGATGATGTGCTGGGGTTTATTGAACAGCTTTATAATTCAATAAACTCTGTTCCAAAATATGAGAGGCCCCAATCGAAGCAGTCAGTACAGAAAACATGTCGTTTTTGCGCGCTCAATGGTCACGATATATTTAAATGTCTAAAATTTAAAGGAGCGCCGATCAACAAAAGAAAGGAATTTATTACGAAACAACGATTATGTTTCCGGTGTCTTGGTGCACATAACATGAAAGACTGCAAAAAAGATTGGAGGTGTCAACGCTGCGATAAAACACACAACACTCTGTTGCACGAGGAGGTGTCATCTAGAAAAGAAAATGTCAACTTCCTAAATCTGAAGAAAGACAAGGATACTCTGCTGGCTACCGCTCTTATTAAAGTTAAGGGTATTAATGGCGACTTTGAGCTACTTAGAGCCCTAATGGATGGAGGTTCACAAAAGACTTTGATATCCGAAGAAGCAGCTCAAATTCTAAGGCTTCCTCGAGTAAAGGGCACTGTAGAAGTACAAGGAATATTCTCACATGGTGCAGAAGTTTCCAGGAACAGTGTTTGTCTGGAACTTAAACCACGATTCTCCAGTAATTTCGAATGTAAGGTTAACGCATTGGTTATATCAAAATTGCATAAAGCGTTGCCAAACAAAGAATTCGATGTTGAAAAAGAATGGGAAAAATGCATTCTAGCCGATCCAAATTTCAATCAGCCCAGCAGGATTGATATGATTATTGGAGCTGACCTGTTTCCATATATAATGGAAGGAAATGTCAACATCATTGAGGGCAAACTTGGCCAAAAAACTAGATTTGGTTGGATCGTGTCCGGAAACATTTCCCGGTCAACTAATAAAAAGATCATCACTGCTACTTCTACTATCGATATTGAGAATCTTGAACGATTTTGGGAGTTTGAAGATGATAGTAAGGAGGCGAATGAGGAAGATATACAATGCGAGCAGCATTTTAAAAATACAACGACCTTCGACAAAGATGGTCGAATATGTGTTTCGACTCCATTCAAAGAAGAATTTCAACTGGGAGATTCACGGAGACAAGCCATGGCGAGACTTTTAAGTATGGAAAAGAGATTTAAGAACGACAACGATCTTTTCAAAAGATATGCTTCATTTATGAATGAGTATCTTAGACTAGGTCATATGGAGCCAGTAAACACTATTGGTGATGGTAAATACTACCTACCTCATCAAGCAGTTATAAGACCGAGCAGCCGTACTACAAAACTGAGGGTAGTTTTTGACGCATCGGCAAAAACTTCGAATGGATACAGCCTTAATGATGTCATGTTGGTCGGGCCTAAAATTCAACGCGACATATTCGACATTTTGCTAAAATGGCGAATGTGGCGTTATGTGGTCACAGCTGATATTGAGAAGATGTATCGGCAAATAAAAGTAACAAGTGCTGATCAACAGTATCAACACATACTGTGGAGAGATGACCCATCGAAACCAGTGCGTGAATATAAATTAACGACGGTAACATATGGAACCTCTGCTGCGCCGTTCCTTGCTGTACGAACACTGCATGAATTGGCAAATATATATTGCAAGGATGACGTAACATTATCTAGAATCATCAAAGAAGATTTTTACATGGACGACCTAATGACTGGAGATAACACCATTGAAGGATGCATCGATCTGCAACACAAAATGAGATTGGTAATGGTAAAAGCCGGCATGCATCTTCGAAAATGGGTTTCAAACAACGAAGACATCATTTCAAGCATAGGTGATGATGTCGAAAATGAAAAAATTTCTATAAAAGAAGACGAGTCTGTCAAAACTTTGGGCTTACAATGGGACCCAAAAAAAGACATCTTTACTTTTGACGTCAGTATGCCATCGTTGCGTCGCATCACAAAGCGGCTAGTGCTGTCACAACTAGCTAAAATTTTTGATCCATTGGGATGGCTAACTCCAGTCACGGTCTTAGGAAAATGTTTCATGCAAGACTTATGGAGGCTACAGCTCACTTGGGACGAAGAAATCGACGCAACATCTGGAAATTTTTGGAAAAACTACGCTCAAGAGTTACCTGCATTGGCAAGTGTAAATATTCCACGCTGGATTGGTACATATGGCTCCAAATTTATTGAGATTCATGGGTTTAGTGACGCGTCAGAGAAGGCGTATGCTGCAGTGGTATATGCCAAATCAGAGTCAAGTATAACTTTACTCACTGCCAAAAGCAAAGTCAATCCAATCAAAAACCAGAAAACTATCCCAAAACTCGAACTATGTGCAGCTCATTTATTGGCTAAGCTGCTGTCGAAAGTCCATGCAATAATTAGTGACAATGTTCAAACATATGCTTGGACAGATTCACAAATCGTTCTTGCTTGGATAAACAACAGACGAAGCAAAGATAAGTTCATCAAATCCAGAGTTGACGATATTTCGAAAAGATTAGCTATGGCTAAGTGGAGCTACGTCAAGTCCGAAGACAATCCCGCAGATGTTGCGTCTAGAGGTATTTTTCCACATAAACTTGAGGGTTATACTATTTGGTGGCAAGGACCGCAATGGCTCTCTTGGCCAGCAAATAAATGGCCGAAATATCCCCAAAACGAACCCGTAATAGTAGCTGCGATGTGCGAAACGGATAATAGATTGATGCAGTTGCTTACAAAGTTTTCTACGTTTAGCAAATTGGAAAACGTAATTGCCTATGTGTTGCGTTTTATTCAAAAACTTCGCTACAAATTAAAATATCCGTCATATCTAACCGTGGATGAACTTAAAACTGCAAAAATTACAATATTGAAGCTGCAACAACGAATTGAATTTGGTAAAGAAATAAGCCTTCTTCAAAACAACAAACAGTTGGAAACAAAAAATAAATTGCTGCCACTTAATCCATTCTTGGACACTCATGGGATTCTACGAGTTGGGGGACGTCTACAGAATTCTACACTCCCATACAGTATGAAACACCCTATTATACTTGGAAAGTCACACATTACCTGGCTTTTAGTTTACCATGCACACAAAACGACACTGCATGGGGGAATAAAGCTTATGAAAAGCATAATAAGAGCTGAATACTGGATTTTCGGTCTACGGAACTTACTAAAGAAGTTTCTACGAGCATGCGTTATCTGTATTAGATACCGACAAGAGGTATCTAAGCAACTGATGGGCAACCTCCCAGCATATCGAGTTACTGGGAGTCATCCATTTCACCATACAGGCATCGATTATGCAGGACCTTTCCAAATTCGATGCTCTAAAGGACGTGGTCAAAAGGCTTATAAAGGCTATATCGCCTTATTTATCTGTATGGCGACAAAAGCAATACACCTAGAAGCTGTAAGCGATATGTCAACGGAGGCTTTTTTGGCTGCCTTACGTCGCTTTTTTGCGAGACGAGGCAAAAGTGACCACATATATTCCGACAATGGCACGAATTTCGTCGGAGCTGCTAAAAAACTGGACAAGGAATTGAAAGCTTCAATTAAAAATAATTGTGAGTTAGTCCCTGTCCTCGAGAAAGAAGGCATCAAGTGGCATTTTATTCCCCCCGGAAGTCCTCACTTTGGAGGAGTTTGGGAAGCTGGTGTCAAATCAGTCAAGTATCACCTAAAGCGTGTCATTGGTGAAAACAGTTTAACATATGAAGAGTTTACCACGCTTCTGAATCAAATAGAAGCCGTTTTGAATTCCCGTCCTCTATGTCCATTAAATGAAGACAGTGAAGAAGTCGATATGCTCACTCCCGGCCATTTTCTTGTTGGGAGACCACTACTAGGAGCACCTGAGCATACGGAAAACGAATCAATTGGGTCGCTAGACAGATGGAGATATGTACAACGTCTTAAAGCAGATTTCTGGAGAAAATGGAAAGAGGACTATTTGATATCTCTACAACAACGTTCCAAATGGAGAAAGTCAGCGCCAAACATATCAGAAGGACAAGTCGTATTAATAAAACAGGAAAATACGCACCCAGCAAAATGGCCCATGGGAAAGATAACAAATGTAATCAAAGGCCAAGATGATAAGGTCAGAGTGGTTACAGTAAAAACCAGTGGTGGAGAAATCAAACGGTCGCTTAACAAAATATGCCCACTGCAAGTTGAGGACAATGAAAAGAAGAAATCACCACGACAAGCACGAAACACCAGATGTAACCCTATAGTGACCACAGCTCTTTGTTTAATAATGATGCTACAAATTGCAACAGGTGCTCCGACTCCAACGCAAAACTTTTCAAAGGTGCAGATACAAGAAATTGGAAATGATGCAGCAATTTTTTTGGACAAAATGGGAAAAGTCGAGGTGATGTCATCGAGTTGGCAGTTTGTATTCTTCTTTGACATGGCAGCATATTTCGATGTGTTGAAACAAGCGTCGCCTCTTCTCGGGAAAACTAAAGAAATCTGTTCAAAGCTGCAAGAATTTGAAGAGCAGTGTATTTCAGTTACCGATGGCATTGAACTTCAACTGACAACAATAACTGAAAACAACAAACTCTTCGTAAAAGAAATGAAACGTAGAACTAAAAGAGGCTGCACGACGCCATTAGTATGCCCTGGCGGAATGTTCGACATATCACTGGATTTGATAACAATGTATAACATGAAAACTCTACATACAAATCAAAAGCAGATAGAGGAATATATTGGAAATCAAACCACAGTGATAGATGTCACCAAAAACTTGGTAAAACGAACTACAGAGGAAGTTAACATGAGCTTTAAAAAGATGTCGGAGAAAATAAACATCATATCCGACACTGTTAAAGAGCACTTTTTGGTATACCGCGAATCCATAAAGTTCTTTATGCTGGTAAATCAATTGCAACGATGGATTGATGAAGCAGAGAAAACGCAATTAAGTGTTATTGGTTTGCTAATGGACATTAATCATGGCAAAATTAATCCAACTCTTATTAGACCGGCTCAAATACAAGAAGAAATTAACAAAATCGCTCAGTTATTGCCAGTAAATCATGTTCTACCAGGAAGAAATTCGGGTAACAGATTGCAAGCAGTATATAAGCTGTTAACTGCTAAGGGATTTTTTAAAGATAGTATGGTGGTAGTTGAAGCAAAAATACCACTTTATTTAAACCAACAATCAGACATATTTAAAGTAATTCCATTGCCTGTTATCAAAGGAGATCACAAGATGAAACCACAAGTAATGGCAAACTTTATCATATACAACGTGGCTCTTAATTCTTACCACACGATGTCACAAGCTGAACTTAATAATTGTCGTCGAGAAAATGAACAAACAATAGTTTGCGAAGGCAATTGGCCTTGGAAAGATGCTACAGATCACTCCTGTGAAATATCACCTATTAAGCCGCACAGCAACTTTTCGTGCTCTATGACTGAATTCAAGGAACAGTCGTTTTGGGCAGAACTTGGTAACGCAAACAGATGGTTATTTAAAGTATTCACGAAAACCTCGGTGCATGTACAATGTGGTGAGCTCTATAATCAAATACTCACGCTCCCTAACCAAGGCATAATGCAACTAGAGGAAGGTTGTTCAGCGCGACTTACTGGTATTACACTGCAAGCACCTCAAACAGCGCACTCGAGAAAAATATCAACGTATCCAATTCATTTTATAAAAGAAATTGAAGCAATGACAGCAGACAACTTAACACCACTTGGAAACATCGTTGTAAATAATACGGTAGAGCTCCAGCAAATCCAAAAGAAGATTGAGTAACTTAAAAAGGAGAAAGTGCACATAGAAGATTTGCATTTTTACACCATGCCTGGACATTCATCTCTAATTCTAGTAATTCTTGTAATAATCATTCTTGCTTTATATGCAAGAATGATTTGTTTACAGAAAAAGAAATTATTGGCCATCTCATTTTCTGGCCCCCGGGAGGATGTTCAAACATAAATGAACGCCACTTTTTACTGTCAAGTACAAACACACCACATTAGCCTTCCACAATATATTTTAATATACTTTCCTGCTGCTTGTGCGTGAAATAATAAATACAATGTACGATAAGATGTGAGCAAGCCGAGCATGCGCGTCTAACGATTAAATTTACGATCCATAAATTATGTACTTGGATGACAAACGATCAATGCAGCGCACACATCTTTAATATACAAAGATGTGTCAATAAACTCATAAAACAGTACTAGCTATGTAATAAAAATAGAAACATACACGCAATTATACATACATACATATAATATATAAATACAGTCCAACTAGCTCTTAAGAATTGTATATAAGTGAAAGATGAATAAAAATAAGACGAGTTCTTTAACAGATTCCAAAGCGAATTGAAGTGTGTGTTCATTTAGTGTTAAGAGAAGTGGAACGATATAGAACGGAAGGAATTTTAGGGTGTCTGGTGGAATTAGTTATTTTAGCGAGAGGATTTCTGATTGGTGAATCGGAGGAATTAAGAAGGGATTTGTTAAGATTGGCCAATGCGCATTGGTAACGGGTTTCAATTGGCATAAGGTTACTCTCAAAGAGTAAATTATTGATGAGTGTAGACCTAAAAGTAGCCAGAGCGATTCTTATTGCGGAGTGGTAAATAGATTTGATTTACTTTAGTTGCGATATAGGAGCGTTACCATATAAGTAAAGACCGAAGTCAATCTTTGACATGATTAAAGCCTTAGTAGCATGAATTAGAGTAAGATGGTTGCAGTTGAATCTATGGCTAGAAAGACATTTGATAATGTTAAGTCTTTTCGTTAAGGAATTTGAGAGAATTTCGATATGTGTCTTCCATTTGTAACTTTTGTTGGTTGTAACACCAAGAATTCGCATGACATTAACATTTTCTATGGGTGTATGATTCGCTGAGATATGAATTTGACAATTTTTTTTCCTGCATATGTGTAGATGTCCACATTTTGAGATGGATATTTTAGCGCCAGAATAATTGCACCACAAGAGAATATCATTAATCAGAGGATTAATATCTAAGTTTATGTCATTGCCAATTTTTTTAAATATGTGATAGTCGTCAGCATAAGCACAAAAGTTGAATTGTTTGTGGATAGCAATAGTGCGGTTTAGTTTATTGACGGCAATGAAAAAAAGTACAACCGAAATGGGGGAACCTTGAGGAATACCATTTACGAGGGGTAGTGTTTGTGTTTGAAAAATGGTTGTTTTTGCAGACAGTAATTTTACGATTGGACATAAAATTATAAACGTAGTTTATAATTTTAGGACCAATTTTCCACTGTTTTAGTTCACCTATTATTGTATGTAATCCAATTTTGTCAAATGATTTTGTAAAATCTAGTGATATGACAGATGCATGATTTTTAGTGTAAAGAGAGGAGGATATCAGGTAGTCTAGTGTGACTAAAGAATCAGATATCGATTTACCTCTTTTAAAGCCAGTTTGTCGACTATCGATTAGTTTATTGCTAGTGATAAACCGCCAAAGTCGATTTGCTATTATTTTGTCTAGGAGTTTGGATAGGCAGGAACTTAAAGATATTGGACGATAAGAGTTGACAAGCGTTCTATCTGAGTTTGGTTTAAAAATGGGGATGATTTTACTTACTTTGAAATTTTGGGGGATAGTTGAATCAAAAATGGAGATGAATAAATTAAGTAATCGGTTTTTAACGGAGGGATGGAGGTGTTTAAGCATTGGGTAGGAGATTCGGTCTATACCTGGGGTATTGCCTTTAAGTTTAAAGAGTGCTGAGTGGAGTTCTAAAATGGATATTGATTGTTCAAGGTATTTAGCATTTTTGGAAGGGTTGTATGACAAGGCTAGTGTTGACAAATTTGACTTATTGGATCGAAAGGTAGGGGTAAAATTACTGTCGTTTCACTGTTCACAAAACGTTTCGGCAATTTCCTGTTTGTTAGTATTGCGTATATTAGTTATAGGGATTTCTATGCAGTGAACTGATACACGAGTGTTATTACCGCAGAATTTGCGAATATTTGACCAAATTTTTTTGATAGAGGAGGTGGGATTGATTTCTATATTGAATGTGTTAAACGCGGCCCTTTTGCCAGATTTAAGTTCTTTTTTAAAAAGTGCATTTGCTTTTTTGTAGTTAATTATATTAATTGTGGATACAGAACATTTAAGGATGGATCAAAATCGTTTTTTTTTTTTTTTCAATTTTTTAAGTCATTAAATTTTTTGTTCCACCAGGGAGCTTTAAATTTATTTGAGCTGTAAGGGGAAGTTTGTGGAATGGAAACATTTGCACTTTTTCGTATTAATTTTGTAATACTAGCACATTCTTTATTGATATTTTTACTAATAGGTTTACTATGGGATTCAGATGCAAATTTTTCCCAGTTAGCGGATAGTAATTTGAATTTTGGCATATGCTTATACGTGGATATAGGTGAGGGAAACAGTGAGATATTGATTGGGAAATGGTCACTATTAAATAGGTTGTCTTCGATAGTCCATGTTGATTCTAGCGCTAGTGAAGGGGTTGCTAGCTAGAAAGATCAATGTGCGTTAATGTACTATGTGTGCTGTAATAGGTGGGAGAACCGTCATTTAGTATGATTAACGGGGATTGAATGATAAATTTATCGATGCAATTTTCTCTGTAATTGTTAACAGGTGAACCCCAAGCGCGATGCCGTCCATTGAAATCGCCTGTAATAAGAGTAGGAGTAGTAAGGTTTCTAAAGATATCCTGTAAAATCTTTTGTAGGTTTAGTTGCTGGTGTTGTATTGAGTTGTGGATAAAGAGAGCTACACCACCTTGTGAGTTTTGGTTAGTGTAAGAGGAGTAAAGAATATAGTTGATAGGACTTGGGATGTTATTAATATTCTTAATACGCGTTTCTTGAAGAGTAATAATTTTAGGACATTTATCCTTAATAAGGATCTGTAACTGATCGTAATTATTTCTATAACCGTTTATGTTCCATTGTAGAATTGAAACCATAATAAAAAATAAAAAAAAGATAGTAAAATAGAAATAATGAACGAACTATTGATTTGTTAAATTAGGTTTCGCTAAAGACATTAGTTTGCTTTGTTGTGGCTTGAAATTCGTTTTTAAAGAGTTATTAGTTTTGGTTACAATTTTAATTCTAGTATCACCTATGATAGTACTAGCCAAATTTGTGCTGGTGGATGGAGTTGATGAATCAATAGAATCAATTGGTTGTTGATCGGTGTTACCATTATTAGAGTTAACGTACAGGTACATTAAGGTAACCAACACGTATGTCTTAAGGTAATTCGGGTGTGGAGAATGTGAGTATACTTATTCCTGTGTCAACTAATATATCATTCACTTTCTTCTGTATCTTTTTGCATTCTAATATGTTAAGGTTGTCTTCTTTAAGGCCTTCAGTAATGTCTTCTTCTGTTATACCGATTAGATTTCTGCAATATATCACTCCTTTCGAGCTGGTTAAAGTGTAATGTTCTGTCACTTCCACTTTAATTGTGTTGCTTAGTGAGGTCAACGTGACAAGTTTCAGTGCTTGTGTAAGGGTTTTTGTTTTAATCAAAAGTGTTCTATTTCAAAGTTGTTTACATTCATCTACCTCTCCACTGCACAAATTATCGATACATTAGATAGTGTGTCATTGCTGTCGACTCTGCGTATTATTAGATATTTGGGTCCCTTTTGTCTGTGCTAAAGATTAGTGGTATTTCGCCGGTCGGGTGGATCAGGCATTGTTAATGTTGTTGTAACCGTTATTAAATTTTGTAATGTTTTTATTATTTTTTTGTTTGCTGCAGCGGCAGCTGTGTTAAGTTTAAAACAGTATTTTTGGCAAATTGGTTTTAAAGTCTTTACTGTTATGATTTTACGTGAGGAATTGTTATTGCGATGCTGGTAATTAGGCACAACCGTTCTCAAGGAGATAACAATTATGACTGCATACGTATTTATATAAAATACATATGTAAAAAAAATTTAAGATAAACGGTTTCACTGAAAAGAATGATAATGACGATGTAGATAATGTACTTAATTCTAAGATATTATTAGGTAGGCGCTAGGCACCAATCATTACAACACTCTCCTCATCAATTTAGGGCATTGCTCAGACGCAAAAATAAAATCTATGAAAAAATCTACGCAAGCCAATTCTAGGAAAATTGCTTAAAGGGCTTTCAAAGAATTATCCTTAATTTGTTTAATGATATAATAACTCTCAAATATTTGCGAAAATCATGCAACAACATATTGCAAACGCAATAACAACAACAACAAATGCCCTTTTTGCGGACACTGTTCGTTTTGCTCAATTACTGGCTGTCAGGTAGGCGCTAGGCTCCGTACGAGTACGAGCTGGGGCCGTGAGCGTTCAGTTTAAATTTTTTCGGTCTTTTGAGCAAGCAAACCGCGCAGAAAGCATATTTTGCGAGCTCTGTTTATTATTCAAACTAAAAACTTTTCTCTCGCTTGATTTTTACCTACTGTTAAAAAATTACATATCAGATAAGCACTTTTATGCAAAAATCAGAGACGCCTTCTCTTCAATTGGATAGATAAATCGCAAGGAAGTGTATTACGACTCCCTTTATGTTTACAATTCCGCAAGATACATCACAATAGGTCGAGCCCTCTTCCACGATTGAAATTTGCAGACCCAATCCTGCTCTCTGCTCATAATGATTTTTCTACAGCTTCTGGAAATATTCAAGGTATACTGAGTACTGCTAGTATTAAAAAATATTAGAATAAGTGACTCTACTGAACCTCTATTACTAAATGTTGGAAAATTGCGGCCACTCTATATATCTCTATAAATCATTTAACTAGACTCTTTTTGTTCAATGGAATAAAAAAGATTGTTTCCAGAGTGCTTGTTGTAAGTAGAGCATAGAAGGAAAGGACAGAGGGCCCAATTTTGTCAGACGTACTGTTTAAACGGCTAGAGCCATACACTCATGCACTGATGGAACAGTATAAGTGTGACTTCAGTCCTGAAAAGGTCGATCAGGCACTAAACATGGAGAAGACTCGTCAATTCAACATAGACACACACACCACCTATTTGTTGATTATAAAACCGCTTTCGACACGCAGACACGAACGAAGATTGTCGACGCCCTATCTGCACTAGAGTAGGAGAGAATCCTCTGACGCCTTTGATACCAATAAATGTTTTAGGTAGGGTAGTACGCGTCGTGGGATTTGTTTAATCTGGAGTAAATCCTACGTCAATGCGCATAGTAGTAATGCTGACATTGACACCATTGGCAGACAGCAAATTTAGCAAAGCGTTCTCAAAGATTGAAAAACAGTCACAACCCATCAGCTTAGAGATGAATGAAGACAAGACGAAGTAGATATCTTCTCGCACGCCTTCGTGACGTCTTGGACGATTTTTGATGATGAAGAATGTAACTTCAGTGTTAGATCACAGCAGCGGAAGAAACTTTCTTAGTCCGGCCGTGGCCAAAACCCTGACCTTTACAGTGGTACATAAAAAGTCTCGTTAGAAAACTTCGTCATTGCGCGTATAATATAGTGCTTGTACTGGGACTACAGTAAGGTATGTTTTCCTCGCACGCGTGAACTGCCGTCCAAAATGATAACCTTCCAATAAACTCTATACTTTTCATTTCTTAGAAGTGTCTACATATTCTAGTTTTGTGGTTTAATTTTCCAAAGTCTTCATATGGTGCGCTAGTTTTAGGTACAGGTTCAAATCGATTCGAATTTTGAATATTTACTAATTCCAAAATTCAATTCTAATAATTAAGTCTTGATAGATCTTCAGGGTTCAATAAACACTTTCAAATAGAGATCGAAAATAACTCACTCCACTTATTTTCAATGTTTCGCACTGAGAGAAACACAAAAATTTCAATCTGAACATGTGCCTCACAATGTCCTATTCTGTTGCCTTTTGTTTCTCTTCTTTATCTTGAGTTTTTCCATTAACAGAAAAACAGTTTCAATATTAACATGAATGATAACAGTTAAAGGAAACAATAAAAGTGTAAGTGGAAATGCATAAAAGGAATTTAGTAAGTGACTTAAAACTATAAAATAATTGGAGTTTGGGTAATTTTTTTATTTAATTAACTTAAACAATTTCTTTTAACAAAATATTTCAAGAATTTAATTTTACAATTAATAGAAAGTTAATAGTTTCTGGGCTTAGTTTGTATCGTCTGTCATTTAAAATAAGATTAAGAGCGGAAAACGCTCTTTCCACAGACACTTGAGTTGCCGGTGTGGCAAGTACAGTTAACCCAAGCAAACGCATATGGACATTGCTCAAATGTCGAATTCGACGTTCCAGTTTTTCGTTTTGAGCATTTATTGGATGCGGTTGACATTTCTGTGGAAATGCCCATATGATGTATTTAAATTTGAAGTTGTCATAAAAACATAAAATATTACAATTTAACGGTAAACGCTATGGGCGTACATCGTACATCGAAATTTTCAATGTCTAAATACATAAATTACATTTAACTTCTCTACTACATTTCTCATTCAAGCGTATACTACTCTCAAACGAGCAATAAGTTAAACTTAATTTTTTTCTTGACTTAAAAAAAAAAAATAAGCCAATTATTTTTTTTGATAGTTTTTCTTTTTAATTGAAATATTTAGATAGTAATTGCATTGAGATTTGGTTGCATTTTTTATTGTTTTCATAATTATTAATTTTCATAATTTATTTAGTACGTAGATTACGACGAAATAGTTAAAATTGTTTAATATAATAGATTTACAAAAATTGTTAAGAAAACTTAAATATCACATATTTACAATAGATCTAACGGAAAAGGATAGAAAACAGAAGTTATTAAAAATATTGAATATAGTTTTGATATATGCCATAGAAATAAGATACAACTAGAAGAGTGATCATAATGATGATCTAATAATGATAAGTATTTATAATTAGTTAATAGCATAAATAATTAATAATTAAACCTTCGAATTTGCTAATTACAAGTAGTATAAAAGATATTTTCGATTGGTAGCAGGCGTTTGTGTAAAAATGTGGAATGTGGTGCATCTGCTACTACTATTACATGCCAACTACCTGTGTACAATAAATCTTTATTAAGCCTTTGCTTCCAATATTTGATTTTACTACTTTATTTCCCTCAGCGCTGGTTCGCTGCAATAAAACTGTTGAAGGTCGTCGCAAGTTGTAGGCGGAGCAAGTCTTGGGCTCTGAATATGGCCGACAGCTGCTGATTGGTGCTTAACTAAAGGTTCTTTTGCAGCTAAATATTGCCAAACAATTAGTGGACACAGGTATATAAACTCATGTAACTGATGTACGTGTCAGCATTCGAATAAAACCGTAGCGGAGTAAAGAAGTGAAAGTTAATATAAAGAAGTGGCGCCGCAGTTAAATATATTTTTGTATTTTTCATCAAATTAAAGTTTTCGTACTAATTACTCAAAGAATGGCAGACGATTGGCAGAGTCAAAAGTTTCGGCAAAATGTTATTGCTAAAATGTAAGTTTGCATACAAATAGCGCCGTATTTTTATAGTACTTAAATATTCTTCTCTTTCAGTAACGAAATGGTACCCACAAATGGACAGGATCCTACAAAAAATGCGAGAGTCATGGAAAACCACATTTTTCGTAAGAGCCGTAACAAGGATGAATATCTTGGCTTGGTTGCGAAGCTCCTTAAGCACTACAAAGATCTATCTCAACGTAAGCATGGCTGTACTTTAATTGCATGTTTTCTCGAAAAACCAATAAACTCTGTTCTTAGGTAAACCGCAACAACAACAACAGCCGCCGCCTAATGCCGACATGGGACAACAAAACATGATGCAAAATCCCCTTAACGCCTTGCAGAACTTCGCCAGTCAGGGTAATCGCAATCCACAAATGAATCCCATTTCAGGCGGTCCAAATCCGAATCAAATGCCTGGATCTGGTGGAGCAGTGCGAGCTGCTTATCTTTTGCAGACACTGAATCAACAACGTCCGGGTCAACAACAAATGGTACAGTTACCTGGCATACGTGGCCCTATGCCGCCAATGAATGCTTCTGGTGGCTCTGGCGGCCAACAGATGGTGCAACAAATGAGTGGAAATGCTGCAGGCGGACCAGGTAGCGGTCAAGTCGCTGGTATACAAATGATAGGCAACGCTGGGCCAGGTACTGGCGGTACCGGCGGACCACAGCCACAAATGGTAGGCAATGCGCTGCAAATGACCGGCATGTGCAATCAAATGAATGCAAGTAGCCCGAATGGAGGACCGAGTGCTGCCGGTGTTAATGCAAGTGGCGCTAGAGCCCCGAATCCAAAGCAAATTAATGCGAATAAAATGCAATGTGGTCTGATGAATGTTAGCGCAATGAACGTTCAACAAATGCAACAGCAAATGCAACAAAGTCAATTGCCGGTATGTGTTATTGTAATCTTACGCTTTGTTATATATTTTTATACATATATATGTATATTACGCAGATGGGCATGAATCATTCGCAGATGAGTCAGATGATGAATGCTCGGTTGAATCAGGCGAATTCAATGAACGTTGGGCAGCCAAATGCACCTTCGCAAGGCATGCAAGGCTTAACGCCCAATATGCAACAACAGCCGGGTGGTCCGATGCAACAGCACAATGTGGTTGGAGGTGGGCCGTCTCAAGGACAGCAGCAAGTGGGTAATACTGGTCTGCCACCAAATTCGGTACAGCAAGGTGAGTATCTACATTTGTTTAAAAAAAAAATTTCCTAGTACAGCTGTACCACGTATTTTATTAATGCAGGAAACATTAATCCAATGCTAAATATGCAACAAAAACCCAATATGGCTATAGGTCAAGGCGGGCAACTATTTCCCGTGATTCGCGCCGGGGTTGGCGTTGGACAACAGCAACAGCAGCCTTTAATGCGATCTAGTCCATCGCCAGCGGGTGCACAAATGCAGCCGCAACAACAACAACAATTGCAACAGCAAATGGCCCAACAAGCTCAGCAGCAACAACAGCAAATGGCCGGCAATCAGCCGCCTGCTCCACAGCAACAACAACAACAACAGTTGCAACAGCAAATGGCCCAACAAGCTCAGCAGCAACAACATCAAATGGCCGGCAATCAGCCGCCTGCTTCACAGCAACAACAACAACAGTTGCAACAGAAAATGGCCCAACAAGCTCAGCAGCAACAACAGCAAATGGCCGGCAATCAGCCGCCTGCTCCACAGCAACAACAACAACAACAGTTGCAAAAGCAAATGGCCCAACAAGCTCAGCAGCAACAACAACAACAGTTGCAACAGCAAAAGGCCCAACAAGCTCAGCAGCAACAACAGCAAATGGTCGGCAATCAGCCGCCTGCTCCACAGCAACAACCACAACAGCCGCAACTACCGACGCCTCAAATGATTCCTAGCCCATCCCTAGTGCCAACATCCAGACCTCAAATGTCCAATCTCATGCAGCAAAACAATCAACGCAATATTCGCCAGCAATCGCCGAGTGGTTCTCTAAATACGCCTGGTCAGGTAACCGGTAATAGTCCTTTCAATTCTCAGGAGGAGCAGCTTTACCGAGAGAAGTATAAACAGTTGACCAAGTACATTGAGCCGCTGAAGCGCATGGTAACGAAAATAAGCAATGATGGTCCAAGTATGTAACTACAAATGTGTATGTTTTCATGAACTATGTGAATTAACTCTTACATTTTCAGATAATGATAAAATCACAAAACTGAGCAAACTTCTTGAGATACTCAGTACACCGACACAACGCGTACCTCTGGAAACGTTGCTCAAGTGTGAGAAAGCTTTGGAGAAGTTAGATCTGGCTTCTTATTCGGGTCAACCATTTGGGGTATGTATCCTCTACATAGTAGACATTGTCAATATATTTATTTAAACTGATTTTTCGTTCAGAAATCAACTAATCCGTTGCTGGATGTAATCAATACAACGCTGCAAAGCCCATTGGCAAATCATACTCTATACCGTACTTTTAGGCCCAGTCTAGAGCAGATCTTTGGTACTGACATTTGGTAAGTGCGCATTCAATTGAGTGAAACCGAAACACATTTAACTTTTACTTTCTCAAACAGCGCACCAATACCCCCAAAGAGGCCTCGTCTTGAAGAGAAGTTTTTTCCATACGAACAAGAAATTCCGCATGTGCTTCAAGGCGAAATCGCACGTTTGGATCAGAAGTTCAAAGTTAAATTAGACACTACATCGCAGAACAATAACAAGTCGATCAAATTGATTTGCGCTCTAGATGACAAACGTTTGCCCAGCGTGCCACCAGTAAGCGTCAACATACCAGGTAAGCAGTGCGAATAATTTTTATAATATTTTTACTTTATATGTATCTTTCATTGCAGAAGGATTACCCACTAAATTCACCTGAATGCAGGGTCATTAAACAAGAGTATACTTCGACACCATTTTTACAATCTGTAGAGAACGCGTTGAGCGCGCGCATTGCTAAACTTCCCAACATCTATTCACTGTCACATCTGCTAGACACCTGGGAGATGTCGGTTCGTCAAGCGTGCTCACCGAAAGTCAAACCCGTGTGCGATTTTACCGCTTTGTTTGGTATGTAAGTATACGGGCAACACAAGATTTGACGCAACGAGCCATCTCTTAACCAGGCCGGTGTAGAAAAGAAAGAATTCTTACTTTGCACAAGTTGCGATAGTTTTTAAACTTAAAGTATCGTACTATACTGTATATTTTTTGACAAACGTATTTTGATGTATGAAATGGTTAATCAAAATATGAATTTTTTTTTTACATATATGACTTATCACGCTGACATTTACTGTAATAAAAAGAGTAAATAATCCAAAAAGATGTGTTTTTTGTTTGGGCGTGGCATACTGGAATTGAACGCGAATGCCGGCCCAGGTTTTTGTGTGATTTATTGAAAAGTGTGCAACTAATTCACACACAGCCAGAAAGTCATGGATCTTAGTAAATCTTCGACTTCATTGCATGGAAATAATGGGTAAAGTATTTGTTTATGCAGATGCATAATGTTTTCACTTCTCATACTATGAGTTATTATTTTTCGAACGATGAATATTAAAGCGGCTACAGGATATAACAGTGAATATATTGACTCAGTCCGTCATCCATAAATTGGGCTTCGAAATGCTATTACATATATACAGCATATTCTCACACTGTGACAATTTGTTGTTTCCAAAACTGATGAAATTGCTGGTCGGTAAGAGATTTGGCTTGAATGAAGATTTTATCACTGAATCAATCGTCTGGTTTGAGGACCTTGAGAAAAACCCTTGCTTGCTTAAATATATTGCTATGAGTACTTTCTAAAAATCCCGGGACACAATTTTATGTACGAGGCTAAAGTAGTATCAGTTAAAGTGGCGGAACACATTCAATGCATATGTATTTATATAAAATACATATTAAAAAAAATTTAAGATAAACGGTTTCACTGAAAAGAATGATAATGACGATGTAGATAATGTAATTAATTCTAAGATATTATTAGGTAGGCGCTAGGCACCAATCATTACAACACTCTCCTCATCAATTTAAGGCATTGCTCAGACGCAAAAATAAAATCTATGAAAAAATCTACGCAAGCCAATTCTAGGAAAATTGCTTCAAGGGCTTTCAAAGAATTATCCTTAATTGGTTTAATGATATAATAACTCTCAAATATTTGCGAAAAGCATGCAACAGCATATGGCAAAGCAACAACAACAAAAATACCCTTTTTGCGGACACTGTTCGTTTTGCTCAGTTACTGGCTGTCAGGTAATGACGATGTAGATAATGTACTTAATTCTAAGATATTATTGGGTAGGCGCTAGGCACCAATCATTACGACACTCTCCTCATCAATTTAGGGCATTGCTCAGACGCAAAAATAAAATGTATGAAAAAATCTAATCTACGCAAGCCAATTCTAGGAAAATTGCTTAAGGGGTAACACCTACACACACAATTTTTTTTTTCGAAAAAATTGTTAATGGCTTAAATCCCGAATAAAATTAATTCAAAAACTTCTAAGCGAAGCAAAATAAGCAATCGAAAACCACCTAACCGGCATTCTCTGGAGAACGTGTCAGACGAGTTCTTGAGTGCGTCGGCAAAAAAACTGAAAACGGACAATAAAGCCGAAGATAAAAATATCGATGAAGATTTCGGCTACCGATTTATCAATTTTGTAACGGTTTTTACAACAATTCCTCAAATGATTGTGTGTAAACAGTGTAAGGGTGACGTACGTTTTAAGGAAGAAAGCAGACGAGGTCTCAGTTTTAAAATCGTTACAACTTGTAATGATTGCGGTGCATTTTACATCAACAACTGCCCTCTTTTATATAATCACTTGTATCAAAATAAATATACGAATGACACTTGCAATGCGTATCCTCGGAATCGCTTTAAATGGGATGAACAAATTCTGCGCATTGATGGAACTACCGAAGCCCATTTTTCAGTCGACTTATGATTTGTCAATAAAAAGTATTTTAACTGCTTCTACAAGTGTACGAAATGTAGGTATGGAAAAGGCGGCAAACGAAGAAATAACAGAAACCAACGAAAACCTTAAAATTAACATAATCGTCGTTTCCGATCTTTAACTCCGACGCTTGGGAGGATACACCCAAAATTCTAACGAGTCGTTTAATTTCGTTGTCTGGTCGATAGCTCCGAAAATTGTTTCAAGCGGAAAGGGAATACTTGACATTGCTACAAATATTGCAGTTATAACAATTAGGGACAGATTATGTGGCATAATGAATATTATGGATGTGATCGAAATAAAAATTCGTCGACACCGTTTCGATTTTGCATGGCAGATGACTCGCGCCGCATCAAAGCCGCTGAGCGCTCAATGACTGAAGCCGCCAAAATCAGCCGCCGGGATACAAAATTCCAGAAAAAGGAACTGGAGAAGCTTGATATCGACACAGAAGGACAATTATATGGTGCTGAGCAAGGGCGTATCCAGCTTTCGGCGAAGGGGGCGGCCGCTGTCCTCGAAGGGGGGGCCTAACTTTGAAATTTTTTTTTAGTAGGCAAAAGTTCGAAATACATTTCTTAACGAACTTTTCTAAAATTAGGGGGGGGGCCTTGACTTCCCCTGGATACGCCCTTGGTGCTGAAATAGCAGAATAAAGATATCTTAAAAATTTCACATATAAAATACATTGTCGAACTTTAAACGCGTTTTTCTCGAAACCGTGTTTTCAAACACGGCAAGCAGTAAAACTCGAGTAATTTTCATTCGATTGGTTTGAAATTTGGACTGTAGCTTCTTAAATTGATTATCTACTGAAGTCCACGCGATTTTTAGGATTGGTAAATAATTACGGTTTTTATAAACAAATAAGGTCGCGATTCTTAGTAAAAAAATCGATTTTTTTTCAATTCAATATTTCTTAATAATCTTGTGTACTTCAGTAGCTATACTAATCTAGATTATAATTTTTTTTTATTTTGTTCCAACCATGATGATTGGAAACTTCTACTGCTTGCCGCGAGACGCCTTAAAAAATGACTTGCATTTGTAAAACCCCGCCAAGCGTCCATTTTGTATCATAAATTAATAAAAAAAATTCTTTTTTGCACTTAAAGATATGTACAATAAGCCCTAAAAATTTCCAATTGATCACTTAATTAGGAAAATCATAAAAAATTCCCAAAAAACAATCAAATTTTTGGCTGTCGGCTAGGAGTAACCCCTTAAAGGGCTTTCAAAGAATTATCCTTAATTTGTTTAATGATATAATAACTCTCAAATATTTGCGAAAATCATGCAACAACATATTGCAAACGCAATAACAACAACAACAAATGCCCTTTTTGCGGACACTGTTCGTTTTGCTCAATTACTGGCTGTCAGGTAGGTGCTAGGCTCCGTACGAGTACGAGTTGTGGCCGTGAGCGTTCAGTTTCATTTTTTTCGGTCTTTTGAGCAAGCAAACCGCGCAGAAACATTTCGTTGAGCATATTTTGCGAGCTCTGTTTATTATTTAAACTAAAATCTTATCTCTCGCTTGATTTTTACCTACTGTTAAAAAATTACATATCAGATAAGCACTTTTATGCAAAAATCAAAGACGCCTTCTCTTCAATTGGATAGATAAATCCCAAGGAAGTGTATTACGACTCCCTTTATGTTTACAATTCCGCAAGATACATCACAATAGGTCGAGCCCTCTTCCACGATTCTACAGCTTCTGGAAATATTCAAGGTATACTGAGTACTAATATTACCTCGTTTTAAAAAATATTAGAATAAGTGACTCTACTGAACCTCTATTACTAAATGTTGGAAATTTTTTCAAAGAATTTAGATATAAGCACAATATCTCTATAAATAAGTTAACTAAACCCTTTTTGTTTAATGGAATAAAAAGAGATTGTTTCCAGAGTGCTTGTTGTATGTAGAGCATAGAAGGAAAGGACAAAGGATTACAAATGGAGCTAGCGCATTGTCTTAATACACAACTGGGAGTATTATCTGGTTCAGACATATATGACAATTTATGACATAGGTCATGGTAATTACCGGCGATGATATAAAGTCATAAGATTGGATGATCATTATTTAATGGCAACAATCAAAAATACTTCGACAAATTACTCACTAAAAGCGGATATAGTAGTAAGACGGATGCATCACTTCCGTATTATAGTTCATTCCAAAACCGAGTTAAGCAACAACCATTTTTGGAGCGTATAACTAGACGACGTCTTAAAATTACCAGCACAGTTTCCAAACTATTTATAGTATAAATCTAGTCAATACTTTTTAATTTTTTTGTTGTGCAAGGATATTTATGCTATACTACTATCAAAATTAATGACTGCCATTGATTTGTGAATGGCCAATAATGATTCTTTTGTAAACGGAACAAGCAGCTCACATGAAAATTTTGGTACGCTGTGCTTGGGACCAGCCACATTAAAATATACACAAAGGAAGCATCTGATAAGACACACCTCTGATGACGACCTGCAAACAATATACGACGAAGGATATGCACCACGAATTTCCACACACTTAATATTCAGCTGGGTGATGAAAGATGGAAGGCATACATCATTACAATCCAGGAAATACGATGGATAGGACTGGGCTGCCCACCAATATAGAACGACGTATGGTCAACTAATAGAATAAAGAGAACAAATTTACATATTAGCGATGCCACGGGTCACTCAATGTAGCTACTTGTGTGTCAGTTGATTTGTTCTCTAACCGTGAGTACACACTTCACATAGGTCTTGTTACAGTAACGCATTATGTACTTACCAGGGCGCAGATGTTGATTAGGCCCCTGTTTGAACTACCTGCAACCTGTTTATGAGGTTGCGGCATTGCTCGAGTATCGAGGATGGAACAATTTCTGGCCGGTAGACAGTCAACGTACTACACAGACTAAGAATGCTTGACGTAAGCTTTAAGATGTTATGCGATATTAGTAAAACTCGAAATCAAAAGTCTGAGCTAAGGTCTCAAGCCCAAAGTTTCTTTTTCCAGAGACGAGAATGAGACAATATAGGTGTGATTCAGACCTAAATTGGTCGACCAGTAACTAAATATTCACACTTACACTTAACATGGAGAAGACTCATCAATTTAACATAGACACACACACCACCTATTTGTTGATTATAAAACCGCTTTCGACACGCAGATACGAACGAAGATTTTCGACGCCCTATCTGCACTACAGTTGGAGAGAATCCTATGACGCCTTTGATACCAATAAATGTTTTAGGTAGGGTAGTACGCGTCGTGGGATTTGTTTAATCTGGAGTAAATCCTACGTCAATGCGCATAGTAGTAATGCTGACATTGACATCATTGGCAGACAGCAAATTTAGCAAAGCGTTCTCAAAGATTGAAAAACAGGCACAACCCATCAGTTTAGAGATGAATGAAGACAAGACGAAGTAGATATCTTCTCGCACGCCTTCGTGACGTCTTGGACGATGTTTGATTATGAAGAATTTAACTTCAGTGTTAGATCACAGCAGCGGAAGAAACTTTCTTAGTTCGGCCTTGGCCAAAACCCTGACCTTTACAGTGGTACATAAAAAGTCTCGTTAGAAAACTTCGTCATTGCGCGTATAATATAGTGCTTGTACTGGGACTACAGTAACTGCCGTCCAAAATGATAACCTTCCAATAAACTCTATACTTTTCATTTCTTAGAAGTGTCTACATATTCTAGTTTTGTGGTTTAATTTTCCAAAGTCTACATATGGTGCGCTAGTTTTAGGTACAGGTTCAAATCGAATTTTTAATATTCATTAATTCCAAAATTCAATTCTAATAATTAAGTCTTGATAGATCTTCAGGGTTCAATAAACACTCTCAAACGAGCAATAAGATAAACTTAATTTTTTTTGTGAGTTTTAAACAAAAATAATAAGACAATAAATTTGTTGATAGTTTTTCTTTTTAATTTAAATCTTTAGATAGTAATTGCATTGAGATTTGGTTGCATTTTTGATTGCAATTGCTTTTGTTTGTTGTTTTCATAAATTATGGCTTAGTACGTAGAGTACGACGAAATAGTTAAAATTGTTTAATATAATAGATTTACAAAAATTGTTAAGAAAACTTAAATATCACAGATTTTTCTATAAAATATTTACAATAGATCTAACATTTGTTGTATTCGCTAGTGAGGTTTGAAAAGGCGGAAAGTGTTACGAAGAAGTAAAAGGATAGAAAACAGAAGTTACTAAAAATATTGAATATAGTTTTGATATATGCCATAGAAATAAGATACAACTAGAAGAGTAATCATAATGATGATCTAATAATGATATTTACAATTAGTTAATAGCATAAATAAATAAACCTTCGAATTTGCTAATTACAAGTAGTATAAAAGATATTTTCGATTGGTAGCAGGCGTTTGTATAAAAATGTGGAATGTGGTGCATCTGCTACTACTATTACATGCCAACTACTTATGTACAATAAAAGTTTATTAAGCCTTTTACTACCAATATTTGATGTTACTACTTTATTTCCCTCTACGAAATTACTTAAAACGATACTGAGATTGGCCACGTAGGTGGGCGATTAAGTGGCTCAGCGCTGGTTCGCTGCAACAAAACTGCTGAAGGTCGTCGCATGTTGCAGGCGGAGCAAATCTTGGGCGCTGAATACGGCCGTCGTTGATGACTGCTTAACTAATGGTACTGTTACTATTGAAGGTGCTCCAGAATTGGCAGGGGCAATGGGACGCAAGTGTAGTGTGGTAAGTCCAGTCGACCCTGCTGTTGCTGACTGATCACACAGCGTGGACACATTACGATTGACGCCGTTTGCCTTGTCTTTGTTGTGCCGCTTAACGTGCTTAGATAGATGATCGCTTCGCATAAATTTCTTCTGACAGACGCAGCACTCGAATTTTTTTTCGCCGGTGTGGGTGCGTTTGTGCCGCGAGAGCTCATCGGAACGCGAAAAACTTTTGCCGCAGTTTTCCCATTTACATGTAAACGGACGCTCGCCAGTGTGCACGCGTTCGTGTGCCTTCAGATGACTGGACTTGAAATAGTTCTTGTTGCAGTTTGGATGTGTGCATTCGTAAATTCGGCTGCGCTTGGCGGCTATTTGCGTGGCGGATAATTTCTGTGTCGTGGCTAATGCGAGCGAATTAGAGGCGCTGTTGGCTGCCGTCGTTAGCGGTTGTACAGCGGTATTGAGCAACAAAAGTTGTGTAGTGGGCCCATTCGACACCGGCGTGTTATTATTGGCGGGTGCTGCGGCAATGTAAATACTCTTAGGTGCAATGACTTGGAACTGAGTTTGGCTGACTGCAACGCTGTTGACATTAAGAATTTTCGGTGTCACTCGGCTGGCGTCATTGGCAGGCAGATTGAATCGGAACTCGTGCGGTTGCTGCAGTGGCGCTTCCATTGCCGCTGTTTGTTGCAGTTTCGGTGATTCTGATTTCTTAGTACTTGGCTGCATCTCCAGCGATTTAGCAGTTTCCGCCAGATCTGTGGACGCTGATGGCAGCATAACTTCCGCTGCACGGTTCCGATTAAACTTGTATTTTAGTGAACGCCAAACATTAGCCTCCGGGTAGTCATCGCTGACAATACTGCTGCTCGCAGTTGTATTAGTCGACGACGTGCTTGAGATAATTGACGAGCAAGAGCTGTCATCCAAAGCTGAGCATACGCCGGAACTGTTGACATGCATGATGACACTAGCGCGTTGTACTGGCGCTGCAGCAATTTGTTGGGGTTCGGCATCCAAACGCAGCTTCTTGCAAGGTACTGCATCGATATCATCCTCAGTATCAGAATTCTGAGGTGTTATAATTCCACTGCTGCCATCATGTGCTGCCTCCAGTTTAAGTTTGGCCTTGAGCAGATTTGCATTTATTTGTTGCTCATCCTTTGTGGCCTGTAAAAACAAATAAAAAGTAAAGCTTTTAATAAGAGAGTCTATAATTCTTTATCGAGGTTTTTATTTTATTACCTATACATATTAATTATTTTGGGTGTTAACTAAATATAGCTGCTGAAGCAACAGCAGCAGCAAGAACAAAAACGACTTTGCAAGGTCGTTCACTTTTAACCTTCGCGAAAGTTACACAAAAATTTTCAAGCAAATAGCGGCTAACCCCTCACACCCCAAACACGCACAGGCAATGAAACCAGACGTTGGGTTATTGCACGCATTGCAATCTGATTTTAAAATATTTTTTTTTTTATGTGACAAGTCTTTTGAACTTGAAAATGTTTAAGCAGTCCAGAATGGAAACAAAACGTAAAAAGAAAATAATATTTTGCATTTTGGAGGAAAGTACTTTTCAAAATCAATCCAGATTGAGTTTATTGTAATACAAAAGTTCAAGGAACTCGCTTTCATATTTTGTACATGTTAATTTACACATTAAAAACAAAAATGTTTTTTTTTTGCGCAATAGTTATAAATTTTGCAAGATTTCGACAGAAACGTGCAGACGTTATAATTTATTAAGTCTACAAAGTAAAAAAATGGAATTATGTACATACATATATGTATGCATATTATTTTGAAATATCTCGTTAGATATATAAGTGGAGATTAAAGCTCAGGTGATACCGAAGTTGCTCATGTTTTTTTAAGAAAAAGAGGCAGCACAATAAATTTTCTTTGCACACTGTTGCAGTCTGACGTAGATACAATACCCACTCCCACTCGAACAGAAGAACATATATTTACTGTTAAATGCGACCTCTTGTTTTCTCATACTCTTTACTTATTTGTTGACTTTTAAACGTTTATGTATATATATAAAAAAAAGATTTAAATATGTTTATGGGCTCGGCACATTGTCGCAAATATTTTTATTGTTCGTATGATAAGCTAGCAACAAATATATCTGTTAAATTAATGCTTTTATGGAGTTTGCTTAAGCTAAACGCTTTCTTTCTCTTTTACACTTCATGCCTATTGCGCTCTCTCTTTCTTCTGCACATTGGTAGTAATTCTTCTTCTTCCACCCAACTAGCTACACCACGCACACACACACATCTATAGTATAGAGCTCACGTCTATGTGAGTCCAATGTACAACTTTTTGCGGTGCCTTGTATTTGTTGTTGTTGCTGTATCACTCACTGTTCACGTGAAACGCTTGAAACACTGCGTGATCGCTATACTTTGGTTAAGTGCGAGCAAGATGCATGGCGTTTGTTTTTAGAAATTTCACAAGTACGAGCGCAATAGCGATAGACCAAACGTTTTCTTTATCTTTTTTGATTTTTTTTTTTTTTGTGTTGGCATGCTATTTTTTTATTGCTTTGCGTGATTTTGTTGAAAAGTGCATTTCTTATTTAATGAACTGAAAAAGGGGGCGTGCTAATTAATGCAGGGTCAATTTATTAGTCGATTGATAAATGTTGTTTTTTAATTATTTTTCCTGACTTAAATTGTACTTCATATTACGTATCGCAATTTCTGCTGCTTATTTTGTAATGAAACTTACATTTTCCACACGAAGCGGTGGCGTTGCAGGCGGCGATGGCAATAAGGTTAAATCCATTTTGTTTTGCCTTTTTTCTTTTGATTTCCTTCGGAAATTATTGGTTTTTAAAAACTTTGCACCTTTTATGCACTTTTAACCAGGTTTTCTTATTTTTTCTTTATTGTTTATTTAACACAAATTTTATTGGTTTTATTAGCAGTAGTTGGTTTCAGCCAAAAAAATGTATTTACTTATTTATTTATAATTTTCGCGAAACCACAAGAGAGAAGCGAACCGTTCAGTTCAGAATTCGAGAAACGAATGAAAATTCGAATTGAATTTTGGAGCTAGCAGACTGTTTATATCGAAACATACCCAGTAGCGGAAATGCATACAAGTAATCGATTGTCTCTTCAACACTTCGTAGACAAAGTGCCCTGATTAAGTGTATGAATAAAACTATGTATATACTCATATTTTGGATCTATTCTCTATTTTAGAGAGTATAAGGAAAGCCCATTTTCTATACAAATACTTGTATATATGAAACGTAGCATAGAATCTATATATATAAAAAAGAATCTTGTATATATCTGGCTATGTATGTGTGTTCCTTATAGGAAGCTAAACCATACAACCGATTGAGCTGAAATTCGTAGACGAAGTTCAGTTCATTCAGGAGAGTGTTCGAGTAAAGTTTGGTCAATATCAGAGGGGGGCTGTGCCCCACCCCCCATACAAGCGATAAACAAAATACAACATATCTTTGCATCCATTTGAAGTATATAGATGAAATTTGGTATATATGTTATTGGGATCAGATGAAGTAATCAAATTAAAAAAAGAGAATAAAGTTTCATAGTTAAAAAGATAAAAAAAGTTATTTGATTTATCGGTTTTAAATATTGCTGAAAGAAGTAGAGAAGTGCTTGGAGTCGAGTAGGAGGAGAATATATTGTATGATAAAAAGCGTGCCGGGTACAGCTAGTTGAATATATAAATAAAAAATTAGGGGGTGTTCAAGTATACCGTAACGTAAATTCTGACTTTTCACTGCCGGTAAACCTATTGGTACACGGGCCCTATCGTCTTGAGAGATTACAAGTACTAGCATTGGTCCCAGATACTGCAAGCACCTGATTGTAGCAGTGCAGAATTTCCCGTCCTCGTGCTTTTTCTGCATCTCGGTCTGTGGTCTTGCTATGGTGCGTACGTGCCACCTTTCCTCTTCAGAGTTAAAAACGCGTGGAAGTAAATGAAGATGTGTACCGCTTTGAGGAATTTGGAATCGCTTCAACAGCAACCTCTCATGCAGGTCGAAGAGAGTGAGACAACTCCTAATCTTCTTTTAAATGGTATCCCCATGAGGCCTAATCCGTAATTACGATGCGGAACGTAAATGAATATATCGCACTCCATGTGTATGCGTCACCCTAACGATTGGAATGGTTAACGGTGAACCGAATCTTCTTACAAGAAGCTTATCTGCTGTTAATGCGCTATAGATGAAATTCCCGTTCTAGATGTCGGCAATACAGGAGGGAGAACTTCCTTGAAACTGATGAATGTATGCTACATTATAAACAATGTAAACAAATTTAGAGGCAATCCCAAAAAATTTAACAGTGACGCACTTTCAGTTGTGCGCCACTGGGCAGGCGCTGTTACACACACACTCACATTTGTGTACATGCGGCAATAACAAACAACAAAATGCTATAAGATAGAGAGAGATAGAGAAAGAGCACACAATAATCGTCCTCAGTCAGAAGAGGGAGTGGTAAAACCGACTACGTGCTTTGCCGCCTTTTTCTAGTTGTATTCAGACGTTCCAAAACTGCAATGTAGCTCCCACTTTTTTAGCATCTCAAGAAAAAAAATTAAATTAAATAAAAAACAACATTATTTTATGCACCTCTGGTCGGGTATGTACTTAAATTACTATTTCATGGTTGTAAGAGTTATAAGTTGTTATATTATAAAGGTCATCCAATATTGTTACTGTACAATAAATATTACAGTTTCCCATTTAAAACTAATTTTAACCGAAATAGTTAAATCCATAGATAGGCGAAATTTTTAAAAAAAGGTCAGGATAAGTTATCGTCCAGTAACAATATCAGTTATGTATATGTAAAAATTTTTTTAACAATTCATTACTGACTAATTTGCTAAGCGATTGGGGCGTATATTATTTTGTGTTCAAATATTTGTTTCTTTTTTTATTGTTAAATGAGTTTTTAAAAGTACATACACATACACACCCATATGTATATATGTATAGATAAATGTATAAATAAATATGTAATAATGATAGGTATCCAGCCCATTGGACAAGGTCGTCTTTAAAAATTAGAAACTAGTGAAATATGGAACGGTATTGCAAACATTTGTAAAGGTTTAATTTTTTTTGTGGATTAGGAACTACAACTTTTCTTGATATTTCTATTTTCCTCACAAGCAACATTACAAATGGGTTAGGTAAAAGCCGTGTAGCGCTGGTTCCTATAAGATTCATGGCAAATTATATCAAATTAGAAAAGCAACCAATATTTGTATCTACATATATATGTACATATGTATGTACATATGTATAACGTAATGTAATAAAATAAACGTCACCGAATCCAACAGACAAACCGGACGGACAACACCAAGTGAGCGGCACAGACAGCAGAGCAGAGCAGCAGGTTAAATATAAAATTCCATAGCACGCTATTCATAGAAATCACGCGCCGAAAGCGTGCTCGACTCGACTCTACCTCTAAAACAACAAATAAAATAAATTCAATATCACATTTGAATTTCATGTAGTGGGTTAGGTTAGAAAGGGAAAGAGACTGGCGGAAGAGTTCCGATGAATAGACAGACAGACACATTTATATGTAGATACAAGCCAAGCCTGTGCTGTGAATTGTATGACGAACGGACAGACAATGTTGTAGTTGTTGTCATTCATGTTGTTGCTACATCAAGTCATGATTAAGAGTTATTTATAGCAACAATTTAACAATCAACACGAGAACCAGATTTTTGACTACGCTAGACAAAAACTTTTCAAGCCAATTGTGCGATCGGTTCAAAAGTGATGTTTGTCCGAGCAGACCAACGTCTTCCGCAATTATTTGAACGCATATAATTAGAAGATATTATGGAATAACAATGTAAGAAATTTTTTCAAGACCTCTAAATCCTATTATAGGAAAATAAAAAAAAATGTCTGGTTTTTTTTTATCAATGGGACAACTGGGTTGTCCGTCTGCTGTTAGTGTGTGTGTGTATGCGTGTTAAAAATTTGTTGCTTGTGTTGGTATCATGCGCTCAACTGTTGATACACAACTTTGACTCACTGAGTGTTGCCAGACAGTTTAAGGTTTAAAACATTTGTAAAGTCCCAAACCGTTTCAGGAATATTAAATTATATGAAAATAGTGTGAATATTATTATGACTCTGAATTGGTAACGCATCAAAACAAGTAAAGATGTTGCTATAAAGTATACATATGTATAAATGCGGAACTACATATATCAAAATCTGCTTTTGTTTTTGATTTACAAGCCAATACCTTTTTTTGTATGAAATAGCAGAAATTGTGTTTAATTTCTACAATCTAAACTCTCGCATTTGTCAAAATTGTTATGCTTCGACCACCGAAGCATCTCCTATTTTAATCTGGCAACGCTTTCGTGCACTTTACAAAGCAAAAAGGGGCTCGTTATTTGTCGTTATTTGTATTGTGCAAGAGAGCGAGAGAGAGTACAGTAAAACAGCTGAGTGCTATTTTCATACGCTTTTGCAACAACAACAGTATGTACATGAAACTAGCACGCCATCTGAAAGCAACAACAAATATCAGTAAGTATGTATAGTATATTTATGTGTGCGACTGTGTATTTTATGTATCACGAAGTGTTCACGCACTGACCTCATGATATGCGGCATTTGTTCACGTGAACAGCAACCGAAGAAGAAGAAGAAAAAAAAACAAGGCGGCACAAACACATTGAGAAGGGTCGCGCCGACTGAGTGTGTAGTAATTTGTGTTTGTGTGTGGGTATCTTGCAGGTACATACATATATGTATATGCCAATGCGTAGTTTCGTTGCTTTGCTTCGTGTGATTCGTTTGAAAGTCTTTTTGGAATGTGTGCAAATGGGAATGTTTGCAGCGTCATTCTTAAAAATGTGATTTTTTTTGTTGGTTTTGTGTGGGAAGTCAGTTCTTTTTGAGTTCATATTGAAGCACTTCAATGATTACTGTAAAATATTGTGTATTTTAATTATTTAATCACAAATTAAGACAAGGCATGAAAAGCGGGGTGGGCCAGAGTTGTACTTCGTTGGGCATGTGGGCTGGGTGGGTTTAATGGATCTGTGTGGTATGCATATTGGTACTGTGATGCCACTGATGACGAAGTTTTGTTTTATTTGTTCGTCGCTGTTGTTGCTTTTAATGCACTCAACTTAACGTTTGTCTGCACACAATTTCTTACTTCGACTTTCCCTATTTCTTTTGTTTCAAAACATGCAAAACACGCCCACATTGCAGTGGCTGTCGCAATATCGCACATTGGTTTGCAGGTGTGCGAAATTAAAAACATATGAATTTATTATATACCCAGGCTAAATACAGTTATAGTGCCCTGCGCTCGAATGGTAGGCTATGAATGCACGAGGGGTACTATTTATATTTCGGGAAGTGGCAACACTAATGTCAATAGGTAAAATATTGTAGCATGAACGTGCTCACAACGTTTTAATATACAATCGCTATTTGTGTTGTTTACAGTGAGTTGGAAAAAACCACTGTATATCGCTGGTACTCGTATTGTGAATTCAATCGTGGTCGTCGTTCGCTCAGTGACGAATTGCGTGAAGGGCACCCAAAATTGGTTGTTGTGCCACAAGACACCGATGCTGTGCGTGAACTGATAATGCGAGATCGTCATGTGACATACCGTGAGATTGACGCAAACCTAAACATTAGTTCCACAAGCGTATATAAGATTTAGCATGAACACTTTGTCGTATAAATGTTTTGTTCACGTTGGATTCCGTATAATTTGGATTGGTGCAAAAAAATGCTAAAAAAGACGTTTAGAAGATCGTCACAGGTGACGAATCATGGATATATGTATGTATGTATGTATGCGTATGAGCTGAAAACAAAACAGCAATCGACCGAATGGGTCCACCATGAAAATGCAAGTTCTCATACATCGACTTACACAAGAGCGTTTGAGCACTCAAAATATCGTATTAATGGGTCATCCGCCGTACAGCACTGATTTATCACCTAATGATTTCTATTTATTCCCAAACATAAAAGAAACACTTCGTGGTGAACGTTTTTCTACGCCCGAAGAAGCTGTTGTTGCGTTCAAAACCTATGTTTTGGAGGTGTCTCAGTCGGAGTAGAAAAAGTGCTTCTAAAATTATACAAATACCATCCAATTAATTATTATTGCAGTTAATTAATTATTTGTGCAGTTTTTCACCTAAGCTTGTGTTCTGGATCCGACTCGGGTTTTTGTACATATATAAATTTAAAGTTTAATTGTAGCAAATGCATTATTGGCATTTTTGTGTTTTTGTATTGCTTTTATTCACTCATTTACTTCCTTTTGCATCATTTTTTGATATTTGCGCATTCGCACCTGACCTGGATCGCCTTGACACCATTTTCAGAATGCCGCGTCGCTATTAATGAATCGAATCATTGGGCGCTCGGCTATGTTCCAGGAGGAGATGAGTTTTGGGTTCGCAATGCTGTCTCGGTGTCATTGAAAAAGAATTTTGCTACCAAGTTCGTTGCCAATATTCCTACGTTTCTCTTTGTGTATGTACATATGTACATATATGTTTCTCACTCTCTATCTCTCTCTAACACGACTGCCTCGCTTGTATTGACGTAATCTTGCGAAGTTGGCTTGGCAGTGACGTCATTATTACTCTCCTGTTGCTCGTGGGTTTTATGTAGATTTTTTTTTATTTCGACATTGACGTTGACTCCGACAGCATTAGATGTACAGGCAGAGGCAAAGGTAGTGCACAGCGCCTACGTGTTACACTGTTGTTGTTATTGCTTTGGAATTAATGCTTATAAAGGTCAACTGACGGCATCGGTCTCCGTCTGACTCTCCGTTGCTGCTTGCTATAGTTTCTGTTGTTGTTGCTGACGTTGCTACAGTTCAAGGCCTTTCAGCTTAGCTCAAGTGCAATTATAATCATACATACATACACATATACATATGCACATATTTGTTCAAAGTGCTCTAAAAAACCTTTGATACCCTTTATTTAAAATTGCCAATTATCTAGAAGCTGTGCATATAAATATTTTAACCTACAAAAACAGCGAACCCTTTTAAAACCTAAAAACATAAGCCATTATAGGTTTGTATCAGCTCTTACGTGGACATAATATATGTCGATTTAAATATGGAGTATTTAAGTTTAAGTTTTAAGTTGGCAAAAATGAGGTCTATCTGTGCTCTCATTTCTACATCATATTAGTTTTTAAATTCCTCACTAAAAACTTAAAATAAATTTACCCAGTCATAGGGACCTGTCTATATTGACACGACTTTTGATACGGATCAAGAATATTTATACCTAATGAGATCTGCCTCCCCTTTGTCTGCCTTTTTCATATGCTATACCTTTTTACCCTACGCGTATGGGTAAACATTTTATTTTGAAGTAAAGTGAGAATTAAAAGACAGCCGATTCGGCACGTTTCTATACTTGTTTAAACCATTATCTCCAGAAGAAGAGAGTAAAACAAAAACTGGTTAGTAACACGTAATCTGAAGTTACCAGAACTATCCGGAGCCTCAACAGAAATAAACCTTCTGGCCACGATGGCATATGCAATAGAAGCCTGAAGGCATAACCAAAGCAAGCGATTCTTTTTATGGTGTTAATTTTGTATGCCATAATAAGAATGCAACAATTTCCCTCCCAGTGGAAGTTCGCCATGATCCACAAGCCTGACAAGTCGGATAATGTCCCTGACTCATACCGGCCGATCAGTCTTCTGCCTTCTATATCGAAGGTTTGGGAAAGACTGTTCGTGGCCAGACTTGCTGGCTTTGTGAAATCCCGAGGTATTATCCTGGATTAACAGTTTGGATTCGGTGCTGAAGATGGCACTCCCGAACAGCTACACCTAGTCAACCTCATACTCTTTTGAAGCTAAGGAATACTGCAATGGTGCATTTATAGACGTCCAGTAGGCTTTAGTCCGTCTGTGGCACACTGGTCTACTGGCGAAAATTAAAAAATTGTGAAAAATTTGGGGATGCACTTAGACAAAAGACTGACATTTACATATAATATCAATGCGGTTATTGGTACCTGTAGCTCTAAGTATGCTGAGATCTCTCCATACCTGGTCATTCTAATGCGTGCCCGGTCTTTCTCTGTTTTGGCGTCCTCCAATCAAGTTTGGACCCCCATGTAAGCCTTGCGTGCTGAAGCGCTTTCATCCATTCGTGGCCAGTCAAGTGCAGAAGCTGGAATTTTATGCGCTGACCGTCCAAGATGCAAGTAATTCGTCTTGTCCTCATTTACCGCTAGACCCATAAGCCGTTCCTGTGTACCAATGATAGAGAGTCGACCTCGTTGTAGCTCTATAAAAAGGCTGGCGCTTCTGGTGTTATTTTCCTGTCGGAAAAATTACCTTCATAAACTCACATTTTCGTCTTTTAACAAAATTATTTCAGGATTAAAAGATTCGGTCAGATTCTTGACCTTTCGATTGAGTTTGGAGCTTCATTTGCATCTGTGTGCCTTTCATACATATATAATTTTCTCCTTGTTCATTTGCATATGAACAAGAAGAATCCTCGTCATGATGTGTTAAACTGTTGTGGTCTCCTGAAGATGGTGTGCGTGACGTCAAATATCGAACAACACCTTCCAGAAAATGATCAACAAATAGCAGAAATAAATATATTTGCATAAACAAGAGAGCAAATAACTCATCATATATTTGTTTGCTTAGCAACAAGCAAATGTAGCATTTTCTGCCGAGCCCAAAAATATGTTTTTGTGTTGATTTTATAATTCATTCAAAATCTGAAAAAAAGGCAATTTTTTCACTGTTGTTCTGCAACACATACGTACAAAGGTGTTTGCAATCTATGCCTTGCTGTGCGGTACTTACCCACAATCAGCTGGGCACATAATGACGTCATGCAACTAGATAAACTACCTCGTGACTGTTAATCAGTTGAGATACTTTGTTTGCATACACAGAAAAAAAAGATGGATTTTGAACAACATATTTGTTTATGCCGTGTGTAAGATTTTTATATTTTGCAGACGTGTAGTAATATAATTTTGACACGGCGTTTGTAACACATTTAGCACAAGCAGCTCAACGAGGCGAATTAAACTTGAAATACCGTACTTCCCCTGTCCGTGTGTATTCAAAATAGTTCTCCAGCTTTTGTAATAATAATCTCAGTAATCCTAGGTTTATTATATATAAAAATGCTATCCCTATTCAAACTCATCCCACTGACTCCGTTTTATGTGAAACTCATTTTTATTGTAGTCAAAATAATTTTTAATTTTATATGGTGGCATTTTTTATAAACAACGCACAGATTTGCCAATGGAGTGTTGCACCCACATTTAAAGGTGGACTCATACAAAATCACCGACTATTTTTTTTTTTTATTTAATTTTTTTTTTGTTTAGATTCGTTAGATACGTCTTCCTAGTGGAAGTCATATACTTTACAATTCGACTCATCGAGCTGATTGAGAATATGTATTTAATGGAATCTCCGATATTTCCTTTCATCCGTTACAAACTGCGTGACAAAATTATAAAACTAACAAACACAATAAATGTTTCCCGAGCTTATGACGTCTGAAGCGTATGACCATTTCTCACTTCACGAATAAGTGCCTTATAAAACATTTTTTTATGTATGAAAAGATAAAGGGAGGACGGAAGTATCATAGGTCGTTCAAATTCAATTGCTTCTAAAACCGTCATTTATTATCCGTTTTTGATGAACTTTTTGGATTTTGGCTAACAGGGATGTTATCTCTATACTGGCATAGAGGAATTTGTATCCTTGGGGGATGGGGGAGGGTCAAAATTTAAAATAAACTTGTAAAATTCCGGAGAAGTTCTAGTCGAATGCAAAAAACACGAAGTCTCTATTTATTACCATTTCCTCTCCATTTGAACGAAAGGATCTCTCCAGATGGACATACGGACATGGCTATATCGACTCCTCTATCACTCCTGACCATAATGGGGGTAACTTTGGGGGTCTCCGACCATTATTTCTAACTATTACATAAACTTGCACAAAACCAATTGGCTCTTTTACCTTCGGTACAGGGCCAACTAGTTTACGGTGGAGGAGAGGTTGAAAAATCTCACCGAAAAATTGGATGTTCTGAAAACCAATGTTTTAATTGTACAAGTACATATATGTTTTTCGAATCACTTTAAGCTATTGTTAAATTTTGATAGTTTTTTTGATAGATATCAAAAATATTTGCAATGAAATATTTGAAAATATGCTATATGCGACTCTAGTGTAAATACGGCATAAAAGTTTGTAATTGGCTACTTATGGACCGAACCTTCACATATATGTATAATTGCCATGTCATATCATTTAAAAACTTTTTACAGTTAATTTGGTTTATAAAATTTATCTAAGAACATTTGTATCAATCTATTGATCTGTAATTAAAATATCTCTACTCGAATTTTTTCGGCAGTTTCAATTAAAGGATTTATGATGATATTAATTTTTAATTTACAATGTTGAATCTTGATGTGCTATAATTTTATAGTAATTTGCACTTATGAAATATGTACATATAGACTTGTAAAAATAAACTCAAAGCAATTTCAACAAAATTCGAGAACAGCGAAATGTATTGAAAAATCTTGATTTTTCGACAAACGACGATCTTCTTTTTGACTGTATACTGTAATAAGGCATCAATCTTTATCACTGTGGACGGCAGTCCACGCATGTAACGAAAGCTCACCTTAATGTTGCCACAGAAAAAAAGTACTAAATTATATGCTCCAGACGTTTTATATACCATAGAATAGGTTTTGAATCGTGCATTTAGAATATATAAAATCGGCTCAACCCAACCCGAAATAAAGACAGTCCAAAGTACCCTCTCCAAGTGGCTTTGTAGCGTAGTAGACCTACTCCAATTTTTTTATTTTTTTGTTCTAGGCAATGAGACAAGTGCAATAAACTGAAAACATAAAAAATATAATCATTTTACCCATTTGAAAATTAAAACATTTATTAAAATTTTTGAGTGCTCATACTTAGTGGAGGAATGCTGGGTGAAATTTTGACATATGCTATTTTGTGGAAAATGAAACAGCTTTGTATTCTTCAAAATTGCAACTCAGAGTCGTGAGCCAAATACTTTCATAGCTTGGAAATTACATGAAATTACGATGTTGTTAATGTCTATTAAGTAAACAGCATACACCGCAAACCACATACATTTTCATGTGGTAGGCAAGGACTTTATAATTTTTTGTTTTTGTTACAGCAGGTAACAAATTGTATAATTGAAAGTATAAAGTATTTTATTTCTAGACCATATAGATTTATCATACCGATTGGTTTGAAAATAAAACAAATACCCCCTGTGAACCATAAAAATTTATTGAAAGACAGGTAAATTTTGAGCGATTGTAGATATGCAGGTAAGTGATTTGATCGTTTAAGATCAGTGAGTAGAACCAGAAACGAGTTAACGAGTAAGTTTTTGAGAGTACGATTTCTTAAACAGTTTTTTTTTGCTTAGATTAGAGTAGGTTAGAATAGGTTAGTAAATCATATTGTTTTATTATTTAATTTAAATTGCGATCTGCCTTTTAATAATAAACAAATTGACTAACACGTATAAACTTAACATGTTTGATTTTGTTTCAGTGAACTCAATCAATATAATTTACTTATAATTAGTTAATATTAAGCTCTTTAGTTTTTAATTTGTAAATATAGGGAAAGAGGTCCAACACGTAAAACCTTTTTAGACGTCTAATGTACCTACTATTATCTAAGAGGTCTAATGCCAATTTTTTATTGTGTTTATGCAATCTGCTTATATACATAATTCTTAGATCATTACTTATTTCATCTCTAACAAAAGGGACGTTAAGGTCGTGGTACAATTATAGAAAGTGGCGCAACGCTCAAAGTATATGTAGAGAGTAAAAAAGAGAGAACGACTTTGTTGTTTTTATTGCTACACAAAACGTGGAATGAACAAACGATAACTTTATATAACAACGCAGCTATCCTCTTAACTGTAGTTGTCCTCTCTCAACTTTAGCTATTTTAAAGGCGCATAGCTGAAGTGGCGTCACTATGTATTATTGCACTATGGTTGAGATCTTTGTCAATATCAAAACCAAGGAGCACCTGTTATAGTCCGTAGTGTTTTAGACTGATATCTTTGCAGGATTTCAATGTTTGAATTGCTTGCCGTTCCCCACAATTGCATGGTATGTGTCCATAATTGCTTTATAGATCCGACTTTTATTTTCCAAGCTAGGTTGAGAGCGTGGTCCTAATAGCCAGTGCATCTTTCTGTTTTTTGCTTTCAGCTGCATTAGCTTTGTTTTAATGTAAGCCTTGCTAGTAAGTCTCCGCTCTAAGTGCGCTCCTAAATATTTTACCGTCTCTTTAACTGGAATGATAGAGCCATTTAAACTTACGGGCGGACAGTTTCCATGTCTTAAAGAAAAAGTTATTTAAACTGATTTCTCAGTGTTCACCACAATTCTCCAGTTTTTAAACTATTTTTCGACCATGCAAAGTTCTTTTTGCTAGTGGCATGATGCATCGCATAGTTTAGACGAGTCATTTTGTTCTTGGACATAGAAAGTTTGATTACTGAGGTAAGATTTAATTATTAAGAAATATGGTGCAGGTAGCCATTTCTTAATTTTATATAGAAGCCCTTGATGCTCTATGACTCTATCAAATGCCTGTTTAACATCTAAAAATATGTCTGCGCAATATTCCTTACATTCAAGCTTTTGCAATTCGATGACATTGCTCAATAGTTCCATACCCTCTTCATAACCCAAACTTTTGCTCGGGAACGATATTAAGATCGTTCAACACAGGTGAAATTCTTGTAAAAAGAAATATTTTTAGGCCCTGTACCGAAGGTACAAGAGCCTATTGGTTTTGTGCAAATGTATGTAACAGTTAGAAATAATGGTCGGAGACCCACCAAAGTTACCCCCATTATGGTCAGGAGTGATAGAAGAGTCGATATAGCCATGTCCGTCCGTCTGTATGAACGAAAGGATCTCGGAAACGGTAATAGATAGAGACTTCGTGTTTTTTGCATTCGACTAGGACTGCTCCGGAATTTTACAAGTTTATTTTGAAATTTTGCCTCTCCCCCCTTCTCCATTAAATCACCACCAAGGCAAAATATTTCTTCGGCACAAAAAAATCCAAAAAGTTCATCAAAATCGGATAATAAATAAAAAAATTTTATAAGGCACCTATTCGTGCAGTGAGAAGTGGTCATAAGCTTGATCATAAGCTCGGGAAACATTTAATGTATTCGTTAGTCGACATCTTACAGTCGGTTACGCCCGACTGAAATTTTCGTACTTGTTTTAAATACTTTAGAGAATGTTACAAACAAAATAAAAAGTCTGCACCTCAGAAATTGTCTCTGCATCGAATTCTGTATTTGGTTCAAACACTGAGTGTAAGGGCTGCGCAAACGCTTCTGCTTTTGATTATTACTTTTGCAACGTTGCTCATTGGACGCTTCAAATATCAAGTAGCATTCTAAAGGCTATAGTCAAGGTCGGCTGCAAATGAGTCAAGGCTTTGTAGGTAGTTTGCTGTCGCTTCATTTTTGATTTCCCACATTTTTCTATTAAAATCCTTGGCCGCTTTATTAAATCTCCTTTTTTCAATTGGGCTGCGAGTTGTTTGCTAAATTTTCCGTAGCTTAATTTTCCGTTCAACTTGCTTTCTCAGTTCTATGGGAAGAAACAAAGGTCTGGTTAAATACACATTTAGTTCTGATGTGCAAAGGGATCCATCTGCATGGATTAAGTTTGTGAGCTTTTCAATCGCAGTTTCGACTTCTTCTTATTATTTCAGAGATATGTCTGGCTAATTTGATCCTCAAGCCAGTTTCTAAAATCAGTTATATTTGTTTTTGCCGTGATAATTTTTTATGTTTTTTTTTTTTTTTAATTGCACAGTGGATCCATAAGTAACGATGATTGGCGAGTGATACGAGCTCAGGTCTATGCTCGCTTCAATTTGAAAATGGATTTCCGATAATCCAGAGTAAACAACAAAATCCAGTCTAAGTCATAGTTGAATTCAATTAACTTTATTGAGTTATTAAAATTTAATTTCTTCTACAATACAATATATTGCTGTCACAAATGCTTTATTTCGTAAAAGATCTTCCTTTCTGATTTACAGAACATTTCGAAGTTGTTCATCCAATTCATTTGACTGTATTTCATCCAATTGGTCCTTGCAAAGTAAAAAGTATCGATACAAGTCTGCCATTATTCAATGTTGGCATGGAAGTGTTGTTGTTCATTGAATTACCGGGTTGAATGCTTCACAAAACATTTGCATAAATTTCCAATCAACTTGGCACTCTTTGGGTAAACGTTGATTTCGGATCATATTAAATGTTGAACTCCATTGAGTCTTATTGTTCAATACTGGGACTCCTTGTTGCCCACTTCTTCGATATTCTGTACGAAGCTTCTTCACAAATGTTTTGCAGATATAGACGTCCACCGAAATTTGTTTTAGAACATCCCAAGATGCCAGTTGTAATGTATGTACTGCGCAATGTACGAGGGTTGCTACATATATTTCTAGCCTAAACAACAAAACATATTGCCAGATGGAATCTGACTTCTCCATCGTAAAGTCTGACATTTTTTAGGCCTAACTAACTGTGAACACTTTGACGTACGAGGCACCTGAAAAATTCAACTCGGCCAAAAAATAGAATTAAACCGTGAACATTTTCGTGCGATGATTTACGATTTTCGACGTGGATTATCAAGACAAGACTCAACTTAAATCCACTTTTGGTGATGAAGCTCAATCCTTGGCCACTGTAAAAAACTGATACAACGAATTCAATCGTGGCCGCAGTTCGCCCACCGACGAATCGTTTATAGAACAATATTATATTTAGATACGCGATTATGCGATTCCGTACTTTCGAACTTAATGATCTTCCAGATTATCTAGCTGAAAAAAACATTATGAGCCAAACAACCACATAATGCAAAAAATTCAATTAAACGGTACATTATTAAAGGATAGATCTATCATTTATTGCAGTTACACACATACAAAGTCCTTGCCTACCACATGAATATGTATGTGGCGCCAGGCGCACTTAATACTATCAAGTTAATAGCCATTAACAACATCGTAAGCGTGAGCAAAGTGAAAAATATGTTAAAGCATTTGGCTCACGACTGTTGCGCTTCTGAAGAGCGTGTTCTCACTTCTCTGATATATGTTAGTAGTAGTTAGTTAGTTAGTTATATGACTGTCAACCGTCTGCCGGTAATGGCCGCGTCTAGGAAGGCGCGCCAGCCTCCAAAATCTTGTGCGCGCTGGCGCCAGTCGTTTTGAATGCCAAGTACGGAGAGATCTCTCCATACCTGGTCATTCCATCGAGTGCCCGGTCGTCCTCTATGTCGGCGTCCACCAATCAAGTTTGGGCCCCCCATGTAAACCAAGCACCTCGTTTACTTCTCATTTGCTTGCTCAGCCCAAAAAAGCATCTGTTTGCAAGCGTGATTCTTCGCCTGATCTCCAGGCTGACGTTGTTGTTACTGGTTATCTCTTTTCCAAGATAGACGAAGTTTTCTACAACACTGAAGTTGAAATTCTCCATCGTCACTAATCGTCCAAGATGTGTTGATGGAGTGCGAGTAGACACCAAATACTTCGTCTTGTCCTCGTTCACCGCTAGACCCATAAGCCGAGACTGTTTTTCAATCTCTGAGAACGCCTTGTCCGAGTCAATGTTGGGACCACGTAACGTTTGAACGTCCAACATGCTCGATGCGTGCCTTCCGCCAATCAGAACATGATCAATTTGGTTGCGTGTTATTTGATCAGGACTCAGCCATGAAGCCTTATGGATGTGTTGTGTGATGTAAGGTGTTTAAATCTGGTACTACTAACTACCATGTTCCCACCTGTGGAGAAATCGATTAGCCTCTCACCATTATAGGAAGTCTGAAAATTTACAGTTTACAGTTTTGTGCGTAGTAGATAGATTTTTGTCACTTGTTTTTTACCTCGTTAGCCTAAGTTTTTTTTTATTTATTGATAAACACAAATAAAGAAAATCCGCACGCGTTGGATTTAATTATATGATAAATTTATACATAATACATAGTTTGAAACACCCTACACTCCGACAACCTATTCATCGGATTTATTTAATACAAACAACAATATCTACGAGTATGCCTGATTGTACATATAAATGGTATACTATGCTGGCGGCATACATAAATTCAAAAAAAGTGAGGTAAAGAATGCTAAAAAAATTAAAAGCAGAGCGTCTATAAAAAAGCATGAAATTCGAGGCTGCCTGACTACCTTTCTTTGTCGCCGTTCCGCTGGCTGTCATGTACGACCTTGGCCCAATTCCTGTTCTTTAGATACCTACTCGGACTACTTACTGCATACATGAACTTGAAAACCAACTTAAAAATGGATAAAACGGGATTTATTTTGCCATTCAATTAAATGAATTTAAGTAAATGAAACAGAAATTAGCTTTACTTAAAAAAAAGAAAGAAACATCTACGCAATAATTATAATTATTTACCTACTTCTACATAACAAGATTGTTTACTCACAATTTAACACGAATCTAATACGTGTAAACAAACAAAAACAGGGTGCCTAACAAAATATATGTGTTTATATAAAGCGCTGAAGAGATAAATTCGGATAAATGAAGTACAGTCAGGGTTTGAAATAAAATGAGTTTTATGTGAATCAATTCTTCATTTCAGTTTTGAAAAGATATAATATCTTGAAACTCTTGAAATTCAAGAATACTTTTAATTACAAATTCTTATGGGAACCGTTTCATTTAATTGGGATTAGTGTAAGATATAACAAATTAATTGTTTTGAACATGAGCTAAACCATTAAAGGGAATATATTTGAATGCGGTTATCCCTTCTTGTGGTCCGATTTGGTCCTAATAGATTTTTTCAGTATAATAAAAGTGCACAAAATTTAAGTTTTAGCTAAAACAACAAGATAACCAGTATTGTTTCTTGTAAAAAACTCAGAAAGGAGGGGTAGGTTTTTCTGGGTACAACGTCTAAGAGAAGGGTTGGCACAAGTTATCTGAAGAAGCAGCGTGTCAATACACAAACTTGCAGCTCTATCTCTCATAGTTTCCAAATTTTCGTTGCTCAAACGATCAGCCAGACAGATCCACATGTCAGACTGCTCTATAGGGCCTGGTACACGCACTATTTAATGTACTATTTTATTCTTTGAATAAAGAAATATAACACATTTTTATCGAAACATTGGAGAAGTTTAATATTTCATTAAACAATTTGGTGAAAACTTCAAAAGTTTTGCATATTTTACCTATGATCAGACAGAAGGCATATTTCAGTTCCGACTGTGTATTTCGTTGCATTAGTCACCCTGTATATAATGTTAGTGAATCTGGCGCTCTGCGATGTGGTTGTTTGTTGGCTGATTTGCACGTGAAAACATCGTGAACAGAAATCGGCGTCGTCACTGAATTTATTTATGTACTACATACTATATACATATATATTTAATTTATTTTTGTACGAGGTCTTAGGCACGACCGAACAACCGACCCGACCACCCACCCGAACAACAGTTCGAGTACATTTTGAGTACAGTAATCTTAGCAAATTATTGTGAGAAAGAGAATGTGCTATAGAAATATTGAGAGGAAGACAGAGAGAGAGAGCGAGCGAGCAATATCAGCGGGTGTTCAGCTCGAGCCTTCAAATGAACTTCTGGTCGGCACATGAACACAGCATGAACGATGGGCGTGCCTCACATGTGAGGGCGCGACAATATTACGTTGCAAGCGGATTGATTATACGGCTGTCCATTTTGTTACTCATCGTAAGCCACATGGCCGGCCGGGCAAGCGTTATCGATAGGTCACTCCGGCTGAATGATTCTTCGATCTGGACCGAACCGGTGAAACACTCGGTGATGGCATGTCGATTACGATGTGCACCATCGTTCATTTCGATTATTGACTTTGTTGACTCTTTTGTTGTTGCTATTTCTATTGGGGTGTCATGTCATTAGTTTTAATAGCAGCAATCAATGACAAAATTTTTGTTTATTTATTATTTACGTTTTTACTTTAAAACACATTGCTGTTATTTCTGTTGCAAATAAATTTGGTAATAACTGTGAAATTTTAATGATTTTCATTTTTTAACTTCATTTGCAAATGCATAACATTTTTGATCGGAAACGTATATAGAAGCAAGCAGTTCTAAATATATATACACCCCTGTTCCAATTTCCACTATTTTACCTATTTTAAGTGAATTCAAATGGCGATATCTTTCCGAAAGTAGAACAAATACTATTTTAACAAAATCACTTTTGAAAAATATTTTCACGTATGGATATTAGAACAGGTGTAAAGTTTATTTTTGTGCATATAGGTCATGGGGTCATCTGGTGGTCAGGTCCCATATATAGTCAATTTCCCTACATATTCTCGATTAGCTCGTCGATGCACATCGTTCCATTTTCATTTGTCTATCTGTCTGACTATACGAATCTATTTAAGCCCAGTGGTGTCCCGTAGTTTAGACTCCTATAAGTTTAATAATCTATATTCATACATATTTCATATATCGAACATTCAAAACTGTGTCCTCAAAATTATTTTTTAAATCTTGCATAGTTTTGGAGACAAGCTTTTAAGTGAATCTTTAGTAAACATAAAACTTAATGTTTTTTTTTTAATTCACATATTTTGAAATACATACATACATGGTTTCTCAAGATTAACTTGAAAGGATTTGCTCATAGATCGTACCTAAAACACTCGCATAAACTATAGTCAGTTCGTTTACTATTTTTAATGGACCGTGGTTTCCAAAAAAAGGTCTTTCATTTTCAGGCAGTCATCGTTTTTAAAACCAATATTTTGTATGAAATTTTATGACATTCATATGAATCTTTTTTAAATTTGGTTGCATAAAAGTCGTGACAGACGTCTGAAAACAGACTTTGTCTAGAGTAAAATTGGACATTAGAAGAAGTATCGGCGAAACCATAGGATATGTATATTCATTATCAACAAGGCGAATAATTATTCAGAATTATTCTTTAATTTTTTCGATGAAACAAACCAAAAAGAACGTTACAAACGAGTGTATTCGACCCTGTCAGTTTTGTATGGGGGTTACCTTTTTTAGTGGTCCGATCTGAACAGAAATTGAATATTTTATTGGAATTAAATTTTGACTTCCTAGAAAATTTAATAACATTTTTGCACAGTCTCCAATAGCTCTATTTTCATACGGAAAGCCAGACAGCCAGTCAGATGGACATGTCGGCTCGATTTTTGATGCTGATATATACGTTCTATGGGGTATGCCTCCCTCCTTCTGTCTGTTACATACATTTGCACTAGTTTAATATACCCTGTTTTCCTATGAAAACAAAGTATATTAAAAATCAAAATGCAACTGCAAATAGCGACCCGATATCTTGGAAATTAAATGCATGTAGATCACTTTTATTGCTAGGTGTACACGTTTCTCAGGCATGCTAAAATAAATCAATAATTGTACAGGCAGGTGGTCCAGGGGTAACGTCCTATACTTACGTATAGACAGACATTAGCGATAAAGAGTAAAGCTCTTCGATAACAACACGACGCCAGCACGCACGGTTTGAGTACGAAGGTTGGGCGTGTGTTCGATTTGTGTTATTGGAAGTTGTATTTTAAGTATTTGATATCTTTCAGAATGTGGGGCTTCTGACGCACTTGAGGAACCTTGTCGTCATCGTCTTTGTACTAAGTGTGCTATCAAATAGGCGCAGAATGCCGAAAATTTGTTTTTGCCGACACAAATTCGATTTGGTTGTTGGGCATTTATTTCTATTTCAAGTGTGTTTATTTTTTTTCTTTCTTAAAAATGAACAATGAACGATCGACTCGTTGTTGAGTCGATCATATTATAATGGCTGAGCACGCCAGCTGAGTGTGTTTCTCGCATTAAAATTTTATTTTCGGCTCATTCGACTACTTATTTTTAGCAAAGCGATAAATTCAAAGTAATTTTCTGTGTGTTGTTGTCGATTTTGCTATTCAGCGTTTTTACAACAAATTAACATAAATTTGTAAAAACTGTGCCGTTTCCCTCCCATTTTGTGTACGAGTAGTTTTTAGGGTTTTCGTACGCGACAAGGACACCACACCGCATCACGGCTAGGCAGGCGGCAGTAAGGAAGCATGCATAAATCAGACGCCGAGGCAGCAAAGGTCGCACGTTGAACTTTCAAGTGCGCTGCCTTGAATCGCAACGCATTCACAGTAGAACTCATGCGCATTCAATCGAATTGTTTTGTATGCGAGACAATTAAGTGAGCAGAACATCGCACGTAAACAAATGAAACGAAATCGATACAGTCCGCCCCGTCTGGCGAGTGAACTTTGGAATGATGTCACGACACGACAGACGAGATCGTACCAGACCCATAAAGCGACAATAAATATTTGCAACTTTCTGTAATGCCAAACAAGCCCAGCGTTTGAGCATATGCCGGCCATGTGATTCAGGCAACGGCGGTGATAAGCGAATTGGAGTCGTAAGGGTATACATACTTACACATGCATTACATACGTAATCAATGGAGAGCATTATGCAAAGCCTACTAGCCGGATAGACAAAGCAGTTCGATCAATCGACCATTTAATTGTTATCACGCACTCGGTGTATGCCTCTCTGATGTACTTTGGCCAATCCAAAAATAAATACATTTATGTACGTATATATGAAGATGATCGGCGGATGGAATCGATTGTTTCGATAGCATATTTCTGCGTAATCGAAAATCGTAACTCGATTGTGTTATTTCATCAGCCGCAAAAGATTCGATGTGTAAAAGTATCTTAAAGTATGTCATAATAAAAACAAGTTCTACGTTCTACGCCTCCGCTAAATGGCAGCATCAAATGGCACATATATTTATTTATAACGTAAATCCGCAAACATATTTGTATATAAATGGATACTGTTTATTGAAATATCAAAGTAAATATTTTAAAATTTTTTTTACTGAATGGCTTCTGGAAGTTATAAATTCAAAAACACATTTCCCTTTCCTCTTAGAAAACTAAACATAAAATCGAAAGTAATAATTAACAAGACTATGAGATACCTTCTACCCTCTATTTTAAATAAACTCAAAGGAACAAAGATATACCAAGTTTGTGCGAATGTACGTAACAGACAGAAAGGGGCGTGGCAGACTCCATGACGAAGACACTCCATCCAATGATAAAAAAAAAATAAGGAAATAAATTATACAAGAGGAATTTTTCAAGATGCAGAAACTAAGAATAGACTGCCCAAAGTATGGATACGTAAACAACCCAAACATGCAGAAACAAAGATTTCGAGAAGTATATATTCACCAATGCATGACAGATTTCTCGGACTAGAGAAAATGTGGACGTTTACAATATGTTGGCAGCCTCTTCAGATCCATTACTTTTATCTCTAAGATATGTGGGATCACGAACGGAATTGAAATCAAATATATATAGTTCAGAAATCCTACTTCCTATTAAAATTATAAATGCGAAAGATGGTGAGGATGTTTGAATGTTACTCTCTTACGCCTAAGCCGCTGAACACATTCCTATAAATTTTGGTATAAAGATAGTGGGATCTTGGAGGAGAACATAGGCTATTTTTTACAATCAGAGTTGATATTTTAGTGTACATGTTAAAGAGATCGGGAGCAGTAATCCATTTAAGTTTAGTCAAATCGGTGGGCTGAAAACCCACAAACAAAATTTAAGTTAAGTTTGGTCGAAGAGGGATGCTCTGCCACCATATAAGCGATAAACAAAATCAAAATATAATTATAATAATAAATTATTAATACGTTTATACGATGGAGTTATTCATGAAATCATTTCATGAAAAGTTAAAACATTGTGCGTATAAAAGCTTTTTCATGAAATACTGGTTATCATGAAAACATTTCGTGAATATTCCTCTATTTCATGTATTTGCTCCGTCCGTATAACATATATTGAAGCACCCTATATAAAAATTTAATTTTTGCCAACAAATTTTATAAAATAACAGATAAATGGAGGCACATTTATAAGCATCTACCCCTTGTAGTAGGGTTCACCAGTTCATTAAATACACTTTATCTTAAAGTCTCCAAGAACTCATTCTTCATATATGTCTATATCGATTCCATCTTTGCTGTTGATCAAGAACATATATTGTTTATGGTGTCTGCTACTCTCCATATATCCTACCTATGGTTAAATGGTGTAAAAATCGTTTCCTCCAGAGACCTTTCAAATTATTATTGGGTTCATATTTTTCAATTCACGTCTAACAAGGAGATAAATAGTGTAGGATAGAATATTTTCTTCACACTTTTTATAAAACGTTCTTACGTTTGATAACTTAACAGTCAGAAAAAAAATGTTCTAAGTGCCTAAAATATGGCCGATCTATCGATATTTTTTTTATAAATTTTTCTTTAAAAATATTTACGTATTATAATTTTTTGATCTAATATAGTATAACATAATTTCAAATGATAATATTAATTTTTATGGTTTTAAGATATACACAAATGTATTTGCTTTTATATATTTGTAAAACTGGAAGTTTGATTTAGGGGTTCTTCCCAAGTGAGATAACAGTCGTGATGATAGGTTAGGCGGACACAAAAATAAATTCAAGTAGAATACAGGATCACATGCATTTAACATTTACTATGTTTCTTAATCTTTATCATTTCTTTTTATATTTAATATTTTTTTTATATATTTTAATATATTATCCAACTATGTAACGACATTGTTTATATATGAAACAAATATGATCCATCTGGGTCATATAGTTGCAGATATATAACATTTTACCCTTTTGTGGATCATCATTCTCATGTTGCCTTTTTACATATACACAAAATCTCATCCATCTACGACGAATCACTACAAAGTGAATAGCATAAAATCGTTTTTCATGAAAAGTTACATACATATAAAGCATGTAGATCAGTCAATTGATGTCAGAGTATATAATGTCAAATATAGAGACTTATATGTATATAAAAAATTATATAAACTATTGTTGCTTCTATTCTTTTCTCTGTCGGTAGTCGTTTCTATCACTAAGGGATGCCCGATCCGTAACTAGAAAACTGAATCAAGAGGAGCTATCTGATTTGGTGGGGATTGGTTTGGCATAACGACTTTTATACATTTTAATACATTGACGATTCACACATATTGTTTAATACACATGTACAAATATTTCATTTATTTCACAGAATACGGCAGTCAAATTGTTGAAAATTAATTGTTTTAATAAACATTTAAAATCATAAAAAAAATAATATTTAAGTCAAAAATAATACTTATTAATTTATATTGAACTTCCATATAGGTGTGCAAGGCAAATTATAGTTGTTATTTCTACACATGGGGATGAGCATAGCCCCTCCGATGCAGGATTACTGCTGCCGATCCCATTAACAAGTATACCAAATTTCATCTATATACCTCAAATGGATGCAAAGATCTGATAAATTTAGTTCATCGCTTATTTGGATGGGATGGGCATCGCCCCTTCCGCTTTTGAAAAAAGTAGCCTAAATTCTCTTCCAAGACGAATGGGTTCAGCGGTTTTGGCGTTAGTTTCCTCTCAAAGTTGCGCATTTATAATATTAGCAGGATATAAATAGGATAATGGAGAATATTTTGAAAAGCATTAAAACCATTTTCAATGATTCATTATCATTCTTTCATTATTAGGATATTAGGTCGTTGGTGTAAATTGTGTTTTTATGTCCAAAGTTTCTTCGAACCATTCTAAGAAATGGAAAGGAATCTCCATTTCATTAGTAACCACCATGTTTTGGTTATTGTATGATACATTTTTTATTCAGTTTGCATTTCGTTAAATGGGCTCGCCAAGCTTGAAGCTTTTGATGGAAACACGGTAAGTATAAATGCCATCAAACTAACTGGATATCATGCAGATGCGCTGACGAATATGCCTACATCTTTCAGACAAACTGAACTCATATTATGTGTGAAGGGTATAAAAATTACAATTATAAATCACTCATTGTAAGCTGAACACGCCTTTTCGATAGCTTTTATCAGGCAGCAGCGACGTCTGTTATTACTAGAGGCGTCGCCGACCTTAATAAAATAAAAAAAAATGTATAATGTATATAAAAAATCCGAACAACTGCACTGATGTACTCGTTTGTACGAGTATAGTTCTCTGTTTTTATATTTTGTACTTGTTTATTTTGTTGGTAAGAGAGGTCACATGAAATTTAGCTATTCCGGTTTCTTTGTACTATTCCGAATAACCGAATAAATACAGTATTTCATACAAAGCGTTCACTAGAAGATACATTTTGAGGTCTTTCTGTCAGTTGGTAATCATACTCGTACGTACAAGTATTGTAGAGTACAACAATAATTTTGCGGGAGATTTTATAAATTAAAGTTTGTTCTTTCAGGTATTCAACTTTAAAAAGACTAATAAGACTTGTCAATCGGATTCAGCAATTGACTTTTTCTGACTCGAAGGACAAAACCATTTTTTTTTTGGGTGGGGCCGAATAAGGAATTTAGTTTTTTTTAAAAAATTTCTTATCATTTTTACTATAAAGTCGAATGTAGGTCATGTAAATTTTTATGATACCACAACTATCTTCTTCTTTCCTCTCCTTTTAAACATCAATCTGAAAACAATTACATAAGTTTATGAAAATGTCATAAAGCAATGTATTTATTTCATTTAATCGTGAATTCGGAACAAAGACCTTATCGGATCAGCTCTGAGTCATGGTCGAGAACAAATATTTTTATACCATTAACACATAGCAAGAAATTGTATTAACAGTTTGTGGAAAAGATCGTAACATATTTAAGAAGGCACCCCATAAACTATATATCCTTGATTACCTCGACTAGTCGATCTAGCTATTTCTCCGTTGATGATTAGGTTGATAATGATTAACGTAAGATAACAAAAACTCAAAAGGAAACGTAGGTATGCATGGTAAGTGGCAATCCCACACTTTATGAGAACTATTTTGCCACCTTTTTCCAGTTACATACATTTGCACAAACTAAGTGTACACTTTTTCCAAGCTATGGTCGTCCTTTTAAAAAAATTTGTATTTGTAGATCCTATCTTATTTGAATAAAAACTATAAATTTATATAAATGCAGATGTTATATCTATGCTATATTGCATGCAATAGCCTCAAAATAGATGTATAAATGAATTTGGTTGACGCTAATTATTTTCTATTTAAAAAGAAATAGCATTGAATTTTATAAGCTTTATAAAAAAAAAATAGACCAAAGCTCGGCGAGGGAACAAGAACCAATCGCGAGCATTTGCCAATTGGACTTTGATCATACAAAATAGTGGGAGGCGGTTGCGTTGACGTTGGAGGCTGACTGTACAAGGGCCACACCACACTGCTGATAAACAGATGTAAACACATAAAAAAAAAGAAGAAATTTAATAAAAATTAAAATAAAGAACGCTGCAGTCGATAGTACTCGACTTTGAGATACGCTGCATCCCCCTTGAAGCAAATATGTTTATGGGCGGCCATATTTAGATTTGTATTTGTAAAAACTAAAGCAAAACAGCCAAAAATTTTATTGTTTTATTTTATTTTTGCCCTATCCCAACATTTTCTACGGTACGTAGTACCCCGGGAAAAAAATTTATATGTTGAGGAAAAAAATAATAATGTTTCGTAATGGTCTTTCCCTTTTAGTAGTCCGACTTATACGTTAATGGGTTGATGTAAAATACATTAAATTTGTCGTTTCTAGCGGAATTACAAAAAAAAAAAAAATCATAAATAGAGGATGATAGGTGTGACTGAATTACATGGTACAAAACCTTTCAGTAGTCCGATCTGAACCTAATTAGATTTTTTTTTAAAAGATTAACAACAATATATATAAATTTTTTATACAAAAACTCAGAAGAAGGGATTCGTTTAAATGGTTGCCACCATTTAAAGAGGAAAGTTGGCACATACATTGAATAATAGTTATCTGTAGAAGGAATATGAATCTTAATTAATTTAAATTTTCCACACAGGACAAAGCTGCAGGCTCTGGTGGGCTGCCAGCTGAGTTACTTAAGACCGGCGGCGAAGAGTTGGTTATACAACTTTTATGCAAGATATGGTCCGATGAACGCATACCCAATGTCTGTCCTTTCTTTAAGAAAGGAGACCCCGCTATTTGCGCCAACTACCGCGGAATAAGTCTTTTTATTTTAGATATAAGATTCGGTCGCGCGAATTGTGTAATAGGCTGAAGCCATGTACGGATTCACTGATAGGACGATATCAGTGTGGATTCAGACCATAAAGGTCGACCAGTGACCAAATATTCACATTACGCCAAATCTTGGAAAAGACCCGTGAGTTTAACAAAGACATACACCACTTATTTGTCAATTTGTCTGCACTAGGTACCCCGGCAAAAATCGTTATATCGCATGATGGCGCTATCACGCACACAAAGTCTTGCCAGGGTGGGGAAAAACCTCTCTGACCTCTTTGATACCAAAAGAGGTTTCAGGCAGGGCGATGCGCTGTGGTGCGATTTTTTCAATCTTCTGATGGAATACATCATACGCCAGTGCCCTTACATACATAGTATGTCGTGCGCGATCTTCAGAAAGGAACTGATGCTGCTTGCTTACGCAGATTACATCGATATCATCGGTACGCACGAACGGCGAGTCAGCAAGGCGTTATCCGAGATTGAAAAACGGCTCATGGGTCTAGCGGTGAATGAGGACAAGACGAAGTACTTGGTGTCTTCTCGCACTTCGTGATCGCGTCTTGGACGTTTAGTGACGATGGAGAATTTAAACTTCAGTGTTGTAGAAAACTTCGTCTATCTTGGATTCGAGATAACCAGCAACAACAACGTCAACCTGAAGATCGGGGAAGAATCATGCTTGCAAACAGATGCTTTTTTGGGCTGAGCAAGCAAATGAGAAGTAAAGCCCTCTCTCGAAAGACGAAAATAAAGATCTATAAGACGCTACTCCCGGTCCTATTATATGGCGCAGAGGCATGGACCGTGATTGAGTCGCATGAAACAACGTTGGAAGTCTTCGAGAGGGAGATTCTTCGCAGGATTTTTGGTCCTATTACAGTTTGCTGTACGAGCTATTCGATGAGGTTGACATAGTCCGGCGCATAAATTCCCATCGCTGGGCTGGGCACCTCATTCGAATGGATGAAAGAGCTCCAGAACGCATGGTTTACATGGGGGGTATAGCTGGACCCAAACTTGATTGGTGGACGCCGAAATAGAGGACGACCGGGCACTCGGTGGAATGACCAGGTATGGAGGCATCCAAAACGACTGGCGCCAGCGCGCACTGGACTATGAAGGCAAGCGCGCCTTCCTGAATGCGGCCATGACCGGAAGACGGTTGATTTTTTGGATCAGTTGATGTCATAACATATGTCATTTTTATTGGATGAAGTTGAAATCAGCTACATATAACGCTGAACATTACAGGTGGAAGTTTTTTTTCGTTTTATATTATTTTTAAATTGTTGGTATGTTAACTATTATAACCTAAAATAAGAACAAAATCAATTACAATGCTTCCAAGATATTCAGTGCCCAAATTAAATGCAACGAGTACATACTTAAAATTTTGGTGTCCGGTAAAATATTGTAAAAATTTTTAAAAGATGTTAATTTTCTCTTTTCCTATATACACATTTATATCTAATTAAAAAAAGAAATGAAAGATCCACATCCAACTTGAGGAAGGGTGGTCAATAATTAAATCCAAAGAATCCAAAGAATATGAACGAGATCGGTTTCCATATGTAGCATATGAACTGTACCTATATATGTATATAGTAGTATAGTTGAGTTCAACCCGATATATGAATTATTCTGTGTTTTATTTAAATACGAAATTGTTATTCCGAATTGTTCGTTTAGTTTTGTCGTTAGGTCTTGAATAGAGTATTAAACATTCGGTTCCACCAAAACCACTTTTATGTTTTCAAATAAAAAATTTTTTTATTTGTATTATTGTTGCTGTTTATCCTTGTTATTTTTTGTTTTTTTCTTAGCTTATGGGGCGAAACTGCCGAATTTCATCAGCGTTTTTAATTTATGCAATTCTTCTCACAGAAAATAAAAAGAAGAGTTAATAAATGTCACATTTACTTATATATTTCGAACTGAGTAGATCGAGGGATAAATCGATTAAATTAGAAGAGCAAGTGAAAGCTTAAAATGTGACGCTGGAATAAAAACGTTTCACCATTTTGCATAAATCAAGATTTTCTTGTTATCGAATGTAATTTCCATATAATATTTTCCTACATTAATTTCTGAAGACAGATTAGATTAATAACTGAACTTTTGACTTCATAGTAAAAATAGTTTTAGAAAAGCCAACAAGACTTTGTCTTCCTTTTCTGGGAGACTCAAGAATGCGTTGTATTCTCTTGTACTATTGCTGGTCAATCTTTCTCAAAAAAGTGTATGAGCAACATGAAATTGTACTACTTAATGCTTTTTAAGGAATAAACTGATATCTCCCTAAAATCAGGGACCATTTATGAACATGATTATCAGAGTCCATTACCTAATACAATTATTTTTGTATCTGGTTTCCCCTACATTCCCTGCACTTCTCAACAATTTATTGATTAATAATAAAATTAAGGTTACCGGAACTCGATATAAACGAAAAACGATCAGCTGAATTATTTTCGGAACGTGCGAAAAAAAGTCGCTCGCTGTCGCCATTAACTGCGAAGTCGGCAGCTGCGTCAACGGCATTTGCGGTGATCCATCGAGTAACAAAACAAAACAATGTTTCTTGTTGTTGAGGGGGGAGTTGCATGGAGTTCATTCGTTTTTGGAAAAATATGCAATTGTCAACATCGAAACGAAGGTAAATGCACCTTTGGGGTCGTTGCTGCTGTCGCTTTTCGATACATTTTTTACGCAGCGTGCATTGCACTCATTTGGTGACCTTGCCAAGCGACGCGATGTGCCAATCCAATCGCAGATGAAGCGGACCGAGGACGGCAAGAAATGCGCAGGAGCAGCTACTGCAACGTTTATTGACCTGGAAGTACGTAACCGAACTGTCCGAGAAACGGGCGCGTGTTCTTAATGAGAGAGTATTGAACTTATTTTTTTTTTTGCGGTAATTATATTTATATGCTATGGATACATTTTCATATATTTTCGTTTAAAATAGTTTGGTCGCATTTTTACAAAATTTTGAGGTCACGTTTAAATTTCTCATAGTGTTTTTTATCGTTAAATTAGTACTCTAAGAGGCTGCTAAAAATAAGTAAGCAAGAAGAAGTGCCGTTCACTGTTCTAAATGTATCCACATATTCCTCCCATCCCTATAAAACAATTGTGAATGACAATTTTAAATATCGATAAAATGAAAAAAAAGTGGGATAGCTACACTCGATCAAATTACTTTTAGGGATTTGAGTTCCATTAAGCATAACTGGAGGACAATCTCATCTTCGTAGAGCAAAAGTTACTTACGCCGATTTGTCAAAATTTTGTTATTGAATCTTCTCTTTTATAGAGACTAAAACTGAGCCTCCGGTTGGAGACTTATGTAGTTACAGTGGCCCTAAGAGCTAGGAGGACATTTCTCCTGAGTCTTGTTTGGTTATTGTGTAGGGTTAGAGATCTTGCAAGTGGATTTCGGTGAGAATTGAGTTATTATTCATACCTCCGCGATCTATTTCAGTTTTAACAGTTGAGATATTTAGATCATTATGCATGTGAGTATTGCGAATATACCAGGGTTCGAGTTCTAAGTATTTTCGATTGAGTTCTAAAGAAGGACCTTGTAGTCCAAGCTTAAGAGCGACCACGAATTCAAAAGCTAGTGTAGGGAGTTGGCTTTTAGCTTTATGGATCACAATGTTGTTTAGAGTCAGTAACTCTGAATATGTGTATTTTGAGGAAGTAATACTTCAATTTTGTACTTAGCTCCGTCGAACCCAATGCGATCAAATGCTTGAGCTATATCGAAAAAGACTGCGGATCAATATTCGCTGAGCTCAAAAGATGTACGAATCTCTGAGGTTAGTCAGTTTATTTGATCGATACTGCCATGGTTTTTACGAAACCCAAATTGGTGTGTGAGAATCACATTCTGCATGTGTGAGCTGAATTTTACAAGCACAAACTTTTCAAACAGTTTTAATAGGCGGGATAGTAGGCTTATGGGCCTATATGACGCTGCCTGTGTTTCGGAATCATGGCTATCTTCCACAGAGTTTGAAAGTATCCGTATTTTAAAATCGCATTAAATAATATTTTATACCAGCTGGGCTGGGAAGATCCATGAGCATTTTTTGGGATATTAAATCAAGACCTGCAGCCGTTTTGGGATTGTGCTGCGCTTTTTCACTTTATGTATTACATTGGTGTGAACTCTGGGGGTTTCAGAGTAATTCTTTGACCGATTTGGCTGAAATACATTTCTTAAGTGGGTTGCCAAAACTTCTGAACTCTCTTTGTCCGTGCGAGCCCACTTTCCAGTGTGGTCTCTTATGGTTGTGGAGACTTAAGCCTACGGAGTACAAGTATATAGGAAACTTAGAGCATGTTGAAGAAAGTCGTTCGATATATCGTCGCTGTGGGAGTTTCTTCTTGAGTTTAAGAGTTGGTTATGCTGTAGTTCATCGAATGGGATGTACGTGTTTGTGGTGTGGAGTGTTGAACTGCAGAAGTGCGAACAGAACTCAGGGCATTGACAGAGTTTTCATTATCGATTTCAGCTCGATATGACTGCTTATGTTCTTTTTATATTTGAGCCAGTTGGTTTTGCATGTAGTGAGTTTATTGGGATACTGTATAAGTTGAGGTCTTTCCAGTTAGCTAAATAGAACTGGAGAATCCGATGAGACATTTGCAAGAGACTCTGCAGATTTTTGGTTTTCAAGAGCAAATTAAAGAGCGTTTTAACAATAATGTTTTCAGTTGCAGACCGCCACATATTAATGATAGCTGTTAGCTAATATTTTGTAGATTTTGTAGAGCTGATCTAGATTAAGACTGAATTTAAGCTTATTTTATAGAGTATTGACATCCACCCCGAAACACATTTTCATTACAGGACAGGCAACATTAACTTGAAATTTGTTAAGCTAATTGTACATGGACGGATGCTTCACATGTAGATAGTGACATGGAGTATTTGATTTAGTCTTTAATGTTTTAGTTTTTACTTACAACGGAAGTGCACAGAAATCAAAGCAGAAGTGGACCCAGTTGACTCCACGTCCTTTGATATATTTCAAATGACAGTGGAGCTGATTGTGTCCTAAAACTCAGAAGGTCTTATTCAAGACCACCGTTAAAAAAGGAGATTAATTTTTCCAAACGACTATTGGTATTTTTCAAGACCAGAAAACAAAGTGGTTAAAAATATTATTTTGAAATAAAGTTTATACTTTGTTTAGTGTAATACCAGTCTTTATTTTATAATATTTGTCTTTATTTTATGATATTTGTCTTTATTTTATAATATTCTATCTTGTACAATTCTTCCTTCTTCGATATTACTGTTGGTTAGCATAAATTTATCAGATTCCTATGCGTTTTCTTTGAATCCTATCAATATGGAACAATCTAGATGGTTGAATGCAAAAGTGGAAAGTATGTATATATTGCCGGCTTAAGGTTTTGTTTTACAATTAATGAATTGATCTTCAGCTTATCTTAGGCGAAAGATACTAACAGTAGCCTATAGGCACTAAATACATGACATCGTCATTACGGAGAACCCATAGCTATTTATGTGAATCAGTTTAACTCGTGTCTTCCGGTTTCGGTGAATTACGTATCAACAGTAGATAAGCAGTGTTTCACCTCTTAGAACTATGCGAAGGTTGACAGAATGTGGTTTACTCCCTCATCTTTATGAAATTGAAAAATCATATTAGAAGCGCAATTTTAAAATGCTGAAAATAGTCAAACAACTGTAACCGAACAGTTGAAGGCTATGCCAGTATCCAAGATTCTGCTTTAAGTAGAGGAAGAACCGACTCCAACGTTTCTGAAAGTAATTACATCAAATGAGATAACAATAGCCGCGCTCAGCAGAACTAATCGCTGAATGATTTGTTTTTGCTGAACGAAGTGATTGAGACGCCAACATGAGTGACGAAAAAAATATTTTTAATTGATGAACTTCCTTAATAATTATTTGAATTATTACATAAGACTATAAAGGAGCGCCATTGTGCCAACCCTAAAAAGAATAATAAATAAATGGAATAATATAGTACAACAATTAAAAAATTGGAGCGAATGTGCTATAAAATTAAAGTTAATAAAAAGCAAGTCAACGAACTGCAAAAAAAAAATTAAAAGCTCTAATCCTCTCCAATGATTATCGCATCCCACATCCTCAAACATATCAAACCTTCTAAAATACCTAATTGTACCATTACATCTCAACACCCATGTACATACAGTGCACTCGCGATAACGTGAACTAATTAAAACCAAGGGTGTTCACGTTTGCGGATTGTTCACATTTTGGAATAGTGAAATTTAGGGAAAATATTGTTATAATTTTTGTCATTTGACACTGTCTGGTGGTTATGAAATCGAAACAAATTTGTAGGAACAAACAAATGACTACAGGATTTCTTTAATAAGATTTTTTTGTAATGAATTCCAATGGTTGACATTGAAGTACATATATACTTATTTATTTATGTATAAGTTACATGAAAAATTTTACATTTTTAATTGAACTTATTTTTAAACTTATAAATAATAACCAACATCATTTAAATTTTGTATTGAAAAAATCGGTAATCTTTTTCTGCTGCTTTTTATTTTCTAATAATTGGAAAACTGCTGTCTCCCTTAGGCGCCGAAGCATATTTACATCACTCTGATCAACGCCTTCATCTCCAGCCCATTTCAATGCTTTATTAAAGATTTCAACTGCATCACTGGCATTAATTCTCTTTGATGGAGCTTTAATAATGGAGTCATCGCTGTCGATGGCTTCCTCTGGTTCAATTTCCTCGTTCTCAAATAAGCCATCGACAAATTGATCTTCATTCCAATCTCGAACTGTTGATAATGTGTACTTAATCTGTAAATAAAAATTAATACATTCGATATTTATAAAAAATGGCCTACTTTGCGTTTGAAAATACAAATCTGAGGATCCAAACATCGAAGCAGATCCATAACAGAATTAATTTCCTCATTCCACCTTTCATTTAGGATGTTTAATGGAATATTATCTTCAGGATCTTCTTGATTTCCCACAAGGCTGAAGATATTATTCCAGCATTTAGCTAGAGTGTCTGTGCGTAGAAATGGAGTTGTCTTATGTTAATTTCTTCATGGATTCAAGCAAAGTTGCCTTTTGTGACGCAATTGTAGCTAAACGACTATTTCTGTAATACATTTTTGTAATTTTGATGGCATTCTGATCCATTGGTTGTATGAGCGGAGTCATATTTGGTGGCATAAACATAGCCATTATGTTTCCGTCTTCTGTTTTTAGCTCCAACTCACTTGGATGAGATGGGGCGTTGTCTATTAAAACGAGCGCTTTCAATGGCAACCTTTTGTTTTCGAGAAACGCTTTACAGAAATTTAGCAATATTTGTAATTTGACTGCATTATTACCTGTGGAACAAACGATTGATGAAACCAATCCTTGAAAATGGTAGACGTCATCCAGGCGGTTTTGGAGTTTTTTGTAATCAGTCGGGCAGTTAAAATTTTTAAAGCAACGAGGTTTCTTAGCTTTTCCAACTATCAACTGTTGCGTGAAGTGATTCGCTGCTTCTCTGTCTTTACGCCTGGAGCAGATTTTTCAGACGATGACACCAGACTCATCAGCATTATACAACTGATCATTGCACAATCCCAATTCGTAAATTTTTTCTTTCAGTTTTAACTTAAATGGATCCACCAATTCTGGCTTCGATGACAATTTTTCTCCAGATATTGCGAGAAGGCGAACACCGTATCTTTTTTTAACTTTGTTTTTTGAGTTTTCTTTCAGCATTAATCCACTTACAGGGAAGTTCTTGTTTCGCATTCGGGTGAACCAACGGTAAAGGCATTTTTCCAATTTGGGTAGCTCTTCCTTTTTCCTGGTCCACAAAACCAAGATCGTAAAACTTTGTCCCTTTTTAAGCATTTTCATTTAGTTTTAAAAAATTGGCTTTTTTTGAACTTATTTTTACATAATAGTATTTTGTTTAAATGGTGCACTATTAGATCTTATACATAAGCACACACAACCTCAGAGGCTGCCATAGCCATGTATTAAGCTAGCATAAATAAATAAATAACTTGCTATTGGGAAATTAAAGAAATTACGTATTTTTAATGTGTTTTAAACAAATTTAATTTTTTACTTTTTTAAAACACATTTTGGTGTAATTCTTAAAATTTTTTGCGCAATCAATAAATTTCATTAAACAAATCAATTAATTTAATTTTGCTTGGTTAATTAAAATAATTTCAAATTCAAATTACAATTTCCGTTACTTAGCTCACAATTTCCGTTAACAGATGGCGCAGATGTAACTCGGCTGTACAGACCAACACTTTGGCGCTAGGTGGCGTTATATCGCTTTTGCGGCATCTATTCGTGAGAAGATGATCGAAGGGAAACAAGAGCCATCTACCTGCACCTAGATGGCACTACAAACCACGATTAAGCAACATATTGCGATGCACTAGACGCTAGATGGCGCTGTCTGATGATATAATGGCGAAAGTCAAGAGGCGCCATCGAAGAAATTCAAATAAAAACAGTATTTTTTTATAATTCAAAGTGTAAGTTATTTTCTTAAATGCGTTGCAGATTATTAGTAGTTACTAAGTAAGAGTGGGATGGGCACCTCGTTTACTTCATTTGCTTGCTCAGCCCAAAAAGCATCGGTTTGCAAGCGTGATTCTTCACCTGATCTCCAGGCTGACGTTATTGTTGCTGGTTATTTTTCATCCAAAATAGACGAAGTTTTCTAAAACACTGAAGTTGAAATTCTCCATTAATAGACACCAAGTAGTCTTCTCTTCATTCATCGCTAGACCCATGAGCCGAGTCTGTTAGTTAGTGCGTATCGATGATATTAATGTCATCGGCGTAAGCGAGCAGCACCATTTCCTGGAAGGGCAATGTCGTAGGATGTATTCCATCAGAACATTGAACAAATCGTACGACAGCACATTGCCCTGAAACCTCTCTTGGTATCAAAGAGGTCGGAGAGGTCGCCGTCATGCGATATAACTATCTTTCCCGGGGTACCTAGTGCAGACAGGGTGTCGAAAAACTTCGTTCGTATCGGCGTGTCGAAAGCGGTTTTAAAGTCGACAAATAGGTGGTGAGTGTCTTTGTTAAACTCACGGGTCTTTTACAAGTTTTGGCGTAATGTGAATATTTGCTCACTGGTCGACCTTTTTGGTCTGAAGCCTATCAGTGTGGCTATCAGTGAATCCTTATATGGCTTCCTCCTATTACACAATACGCGTGACATAATTTTATATCTGATGAAAAGGAGACTTATTCCGCGGTAGATGTCGCAAACAGCACGGTCACCTTTCTTAAAGAAAGGACAGAGAACACTAAAATTCCAGTTATTGGGCATGCGTCCATCGGACCATATCTTGCATAAAAGTTGTTGCATACTCCTAACCAATTCTTCGCCGGCGGACTTCAATAACTTAGCTGGCAGCCCATAAGAGCCTGCCGCTTTGTTATTTATCAGCTTTTTAATAACTGAATCGACCTCGTTATAGTCCGGTGCAGCTCGCGTTGCTCTCTACTTCAGAGTTCGCTGACAGGAAGCGTTCTTCTCTGCAGTAGCATTGCGACACTCCTCGTCGTACACGCTCGATGCGTGCCTTCCTTGAATCAAAACATGATCATGGCCATATAACTTTGTGGATGTTGAGGTATTGAAATCTGGTGTTAACAAGTTCGACCTGTGGGGATTGCGTACAAATCAGGATTATATTAAAATACTTAGCCTTGCATTGCATCTTTCTAGGTGGATATTTGCACCATCCCAATTAAGGGTGCGGACATTCCAGCTGCATATCCTTAAATCGTGGGCCTTACATCGGAGGTCCTTCATCATAGGGTTCCATCCGAGGCTTCCTTTTTGTTTTCATTGGAGTTTTATTTTTTTAAGGTAGCGGGTCCAGCAGCACACCAACCCCTAATCAAGAGAGGTGAATTTCGCCTTCTCACAGTTAGTTCACCTTTGAACGACTGTTCGAAAACTACCCAAGAGATACGTGCCCTAGCGGACGTTGTGAGCTGCTTGGGCCGTTTGCAACAAGAATCAGTGTTGACCATTCCCAAGTGAAAGGCAGTCAACAACTTTTTGTTTATATTTTTATTATCAATTTTTTCATACAATGGAACATAAAAGCCTATTGTAACAACTATGGCTAATTACAAATTACAAGGCAGTGCAGTTCTACTTATTCGCTTCACTGAAAATAAAAAACGATCATTTCCACATATATTGCTCCAAACAAACCATGTTCATTAAATAATCTACAAGTTATCCTAAGCAACCTAGTTTCTCCTACGCAATCAATCAATCGATTACTCATTTCTGCACCCATAACACATTGATAGACATAGATATTTTTTTAGCTATCCCTCAGATAGCACTAGGCACATCATGGACTATCGAACAAAACTATTTTCTATTACCACCTCACTGTTTTCGACTCCAGAGTCATATTCCTAATTAAGAATTCACTCCACAAATTAATCTCACCTTCTCTGTCAAATAAACCTTGTCAAATATTCGCACAATCCGATAACAATTCCTGTATCTCATTACAAACAAACAAGATATTACCCAGTTATTCTGCGATCATTGGTCAGCAGAATATTATTTTAATCATGCATGCGACTCGGCATAACTTGAAGATTGAAAGTTGTCATGTAGTTCCATATTTGGTTCCTCCTCCGAATTTCAAGACCGGCAACAAAAACATGTTACTAAACGGACTATTTTACGGCAACAGAATGAAACGAAGAGATTTTTATGTTATTAAGAAAATCATGTGACGACATGCCTTTTAAAAACTGCAATGAATGATAATATTTACGCCCCTCCAAAAATCAGCGAACATCGACAGCGAATTAGTTTCTCTAAGGAACCGCTAAAACATACAAAAGCTGAAAAAACTGAATGGAACGTTGATCGCAGAATTCGATCCGAATTGTCTAAAGCTTTTGGGATAACTTAAAAAACTATACATTCAAATGGGTTCCTAGAAAACCTGGAAAAGACCCGGCAAAGATCGTTCGCCTTTGCATGATGGCGCTATCGTTGTCTATATTGGATCTACATAGAATATTTTATAGAGATTAACTAGACCAAATCTAGCAAAATTAAAAAAATCAATAATCATTTTTTCATACTAAACTCTCAATTTGTGCTTTAGAAGTTTCATTTCAATGCTGTGCAAATATGGATATAAATTATAGAATTTGGATTAATGGGCTCAAAATTGATGGGACAAAGTATGTTTCATCCAAGGGATTTAAAAAAAATATTTTTCCTTGGATATTGAAAGTTATTTTATTTTTTTTTTTGACTATTTAATTACTTTTGCCAAAGTGTAAGATACACACACACCCATTCACGGGCAATGATTGGAGCCTATGTGACATACGTCTTCAAACAAGTGGATATGTGTCGGACTTGGAATATGCTTCATTTTTGAACGCTAAGATGCTGCGTACTTTAATTATATATTCATTCCTGTTCTGTTATTTTTATTTTTAACTAAAACCAATTTGTTTTCACCAGATTTACACCTCAGCTGACCGAAAGGAAATTGAAGCATAAATTCCCAATTTTTTGCTTTGCTTTGCTTTGCATAAATTTCTGTGCCCATTTCTGATTGTTAAAGTACCTTTTATATTTTATATATACATATACCGCCATAAATATATATATTTTTCTTTCTTTTCTGCAGCAATTTTGTCTATTTTATTCCATACACTTTGCATTGTTTGCTCATAGATTTTTAAAATGCCGACAGCAACGGAAATAATGTGCTTCCGTTTTTAAAATTTGTTCGCTTCCAGCGCGACATTTTCTGCATAATTCGTACATATTTCGCTATGCTAAAAGCAACTTTGAAAATAAAAAAAAAATAAATTAAAAGAAAAGCATTCTGAAGGAAAATGCAAAATTAATCCCGGTTAACATATGACTCTGTTGATTACAAATGTTCCTTTTAATTCATTCTTCATTCGAATTAAATATCAGTTTGTGGTTACTTTCTCATTAGAGTAGAGTTTCGTATTTTTTATACGTTCTAACCTTTAAAAAAACCAAATGAATTATTTACAATGGTCATGTCTAGTCTATTATCTATCTTTTTAGTTGATGAGAAAATTAAAAAAATTTAGGGAAACATTTTAAAATCTAAAAAGTCAAAGTCAAATATGGTGCAAAGACACGAAACCTCGTAGTGGAGAAAATAAATTTTGTAAGGCAAAGGTGGGAGATTGGGATTCGTTTGCTTAAGTTCACATTGTGAGAAAAGATGTTGACAGTCATTCACTTGGCAATGGCCAACAATGATTCTTGTTACAAACGGTCCAAGCAACTCACACGTCCGTTAGGACACGTATCTCGTGGGTAGCCTCTGAAAAGGCTGACCTCACCGCAATCCAAGAAATCCGATGGATTAGAACAGGGTTGCTCTAAAAAAGCATCCTGTGACATCAACAATAGCTGCCATGCGAGTAAGCACGAATTTGGATGCGGTTTCGTGGTGAGTTGGAGACTACGTAGTCTCGTCCCCGCTTTCACGCCTGAGGCCGAGCGCCTAGTCGTGATACGCATCAAGGCTAAATATTTTTATATTAAAAATGAGTTCTATGAGCGTTTGGAACTTCTGTACGAGCGCTGATGTCAAAATCGTGCTTGGCGATTTCAACGCCAAGATTGGGAAGGAAGAAATCTTTGGCCCAACCGTCGGAAAACTGAACCTTCACGACACTACCTCCAATAATGGAGAGAGACTACTACAACACCTTAAAATCCACAAGGCTAAATGGCACGCAACCGAATTGATCATGTTTTGATTGACGGAAGGCACGCAAGAAACCATGTGAAGAATTCTTTGTACAACGAGGAGTGTCGCAATGCTATGGCAGAAAAGAACGCTTCCTATAAGAGAACTCTGTAGTCTGGAGCAATGCGATCTGTTCGAGAGCGATATCGAAAGAAACGAAAAGGAGGAACGCCTTTTCAGACGCAGGAAAAAAGAGCAAGAAATGTGGGAGTTTGAGGATGTTGAGATGTTATGTGACAGAAATGAAGCTCGAAAATTCTATCAAAATGTCAAGCGTCTGACCGAAGGTATTAAACTCGGGGTTACTTTCTGTAAGGATGACAATGGAAATATGGTAACGGATGAACAGGAATCACTGAGATTATGGAGGAGTCATTTTTCTAACTAACTCAGAGGCGATGAAGCGCATAATTCCGCGGATAGAGAAAGGACACCGGAACCTCCAGTTAATGATGGCACTATTGTAGAGCCAACGGACTATAACGAGGTCGATTCGGTTATTAAAAAGCTGAAAAATTACAAAGCAGTGATCTCTGATAGGCTGTCAGCTGGGTTATTCAAGACCGGCAGCGAAGAGTTGGTAAGGAGTATGCACCAACTTTTATGCAAGATATGGTCCGATAAACGCATACCCAATGACTGGAATCTCAGTGTTCTCTGTCCTATCTTAAAGAAAGGAGACCGTGCTGTTTGCGCCAACTACCGCGGAATAAGTCTTCTTTCTATCGCATATAAGAATCTGTCGCGCGTATTGTGTAATAGGTTGAAGCCATATACGGATTCACTGATAGGACCATATCAGTGTGGCTTCAGACCAAAAAGGTCGATAAGTGACCACATATTCACATTACGCCAAATCTTGGAAAAGACCCTTGAGTTCAACAAAGACACTCACCACTTTCGACACGCCGATACGATCGAAATTTTTCGACGCCCTGTCAGCACTAGGTATCCCAGCAAAGATTGTCCGCCTTTGCATGACGACGCTGTCTCGCACACAAAGCGTTGTCAGGGTGGGGAAAAATCTCTCCGACCCCTTTGATACCAAGAGGGGTTTCAGGCAGGGCGATGCTCTGACGTGCGGTTTTTTCAATCTGCTGATGGAATACATTCTACGCCAGTGCCCGTACATACAGAGTATGTCGGGCTTGATCTTCCACAAGGAAGTAATGCTGCTCGCTTACGCCGATGACATCGGTATCAGAGATTGAAAAACAGTCTCGGCTCATGGGTGAATGAGGACAAGTCGAAGTACTTGGTGTCTTCTCGCACTCCGTCATCGCGTCTTGGACGGTCAGTGACGATGGAGAATTTCCTCTTCAGTGTTGTAGAAAACTTCGTCTATCTTGGATCCGAGATAACCAGCAACAACAACGTCAGCCTGGAGATCAGGCGAAGAATCACGCTTGCAAACAAGTGAAATACAAAAATCAAGATCTATAAGACGCCGATACTCCCGGTCCTATTGTATGGCGCAGAGGCATGGACCGTGATTGAGTCAGATGTGACAGCGTTGAAAGATTCTTCGCAGGATTTTCGGTCCTATTAGAGAGAGAGAGAGATCTCTCCATACTTGGCATTCAAAACGACTGGCGCCAGCACGCACAAGACTATGGAGGCTGTAGACGGTTGACGGCCATTTAGTAAGTATGCAAAGGTCGTTTTTAAGTTCACACTCAGACCCCGGTTTGCGTCATTATTGGGACCGGAAAAATGCGACGCAAATCGAAACTACTCTAAAATGATATTCGTTCCACTGTAAAATGCAGTTTTTAGGTATATATTTGCTTTGAAATCAAATTTTTTCTAAGTTAAATGAAGACACGTTTATAATGTATAAAGTCTTAACTTAAATTTAATATTTGATCCAAGGCCGCTTGCTAAATTATTCAGATACTGTTCCTTTCTCATAATTCCATCGAATATAATCATTGAGCCGACGAGCTACAGAGTGAAACAGCCCCAACCCCTCAACCTATCACGACCGTGCTTCATTATTATTCATTTTGAAACTTTTCATCTCCTTACCATTGAACTGGAATGTTTAGGTCGATATATCCATGTTCGTCTGTCCGTCTGTATGAACGAAATGATCTCGGAAACGGTAATATACAGAGACTTCGTGTTTTTTGCATTCGACGAGGACTTCTCCGGAATTTTACAAGTTTATTTTAAAATTTTGATCCTTGAAGCACTGTTCTGAGGGTAATACTCAGTCATTTAACAATTTCATGTGCTTAATAAAATAGTTTTTTGTTGTTTAAACAACTTTGTTTTCTATAGTTTGCACTATTTTTCTAATTTAGTATTTTAAGCTAAGTTCACACAGTGCCAGTTATCTGGCAGTATTACCTATTTTCGTTGAGTTTGCTGTCACATTTAGTTAAAATTTGTATATATTTAAAACTATTTTCAATGCATTGTGATGAGAGTGTAGAATATATTATACCGTGTGAACTATGTTTAAAGATATAAAACATTTAAAACAAGCACCAAGCAAATATCTTTTCTATCAAAATAAATCAAACTTTATGCTTCACCGAGGATAAAAATACTGTAAGACTCTACTCTTTGCGAATGTCCTTTTTTTCTCCTTTTGAAATTCATTTCAAAAGCTAATTACGCAAATTCTTCGTGGATAAATGGGACATCTTCAACTTCGACATTGTCTTTCAGCACGCACTCTGGTCATATATTTCCTCAAGTTCTTTCCAAGTAGAATCAATATTTTCGACAGCCATTTTGATGTTGTAATCCATCCAATATCTCGGTATGGCTAGTTTACATCTTTATCGGTTTCTTTTATAAGTTGTAGAGAATAAAGCCAAGTTCACGCATTGCCAGTTATTTGGCAGTAATTACTGTTTTCGTTGAGTTTCAGTTTGATTGACTTTTTGATCTGCTTGGAAGAATACCCTTCATCTTGTTTTAGTTCAAGTTGAAATTTTTCAGCAGCTAGATGATCAGCTTATCGATGGAGTTTCATTCTTGAGATCAATGGTGCTTATGGCAGAGCAAACATCAATCAATCAGTCAATACGTTTTCAAAATGAAATTTCAATGGTGGTTCTCTCATGATGAGGAGTGCATTGGCCATCACTGGAGCTGTTGTAATCAACTACGTTAGTTCCACAAAGCACAGTATTGATGAGGATTGATAGCTGTGACCAAACATATTCCTTCTTAGTATCATGTATCATGAGTATCCAATCTGTTGTCTATAACTCATACTGACTAAAATCCTGTTAAAAATGTTTGCTGAAAAATTAAAACCAGAAGTTTATAGTTTTGTTATTCTACTTAGTTTCTACTCTGCTATTTGACTTTCACTTTTTGAGGTCGTCTATCCGGGACAATGTGTATTTTCCATAAATAGTTTTTATCTGTAGTTTATTTAATGCACAAATTTCCTAAGAAGCAAGGTTATAACATGTGGATGAAAGTGATAGGCGGAAGTAGGCGGGATAAACTAAAACCAATTGAACATACTTTCTGAATGTTTTTAGACTCAGCATAGAGTTTTGTATCAACGATTTATGCCTTCTATTGGACACAAATTGAGCTTCAAGTTATATGATTTAAATAAATAAATTTAAAAAAAACTTGCAAGAGCATAAGAAACAGTGTTTTGAAATTTGATTACAGTCAACCGGAAATGGAAGTCTGAGGTTGTCTATAATCGGTAACATTACCGCTATTGACCGTTTTATATTTGTCTAAATCGAGAAAAAGCTGTTATAATCAGCTGTTTCGCCTACAAAGCTTTGCATTTTAGCAAAAATTCTTTGGTATTGAAAAAAACCAAATAAAAAAATGGAATTTTTATTTAAAAAAAAACTGTATCGTATTAAAAATAATCCAAGTGAAAATGAAAGTAAAAAAAAATGCACTAAGTTGTAAAAATTAAATAAATTCTCAACAGCATCATTAGCACCGGAATTCGTCTCCCTTTTTTTGTTTCTGCTGATTTTTGCATTTTTGTTTTGATTCTTATCAGACCAAATGCAGACAGCAAAGAAAAATAAAGTAAAAACAAAATACGCAAAACGGCGCGTAAAGTGAGAGGTATGGTATATTCATATGAGGTTCTAGCATGTGAACTGTGCTCTCGTTTTTGAGCTATTATTTGTTATATGTACATTAAATAATAGCCAAGCAGGAACCAAATGCTGTTCAAGTATTAAAAAGGCACTTAGGGAAGGTTTACATAGTGCCAGATATTTCACAAGAGTTAAATTTAGTCATATTTTTAAAAACGAAACACATAATTAGGAGTTTTGGTCAGGGTTTATCTTATATACTTTACTTCTAATCCGTTTATAGTAGACCTTTGCTTGTATCCAATTTAGCTTTCTTCGAACCATGTCATAAAGTAGGCTACGAAAATATAATACAAAAATTTAATATATCAATCACGTTTCAATAAATATTCGGTTACTGGTCTTTTTTCCATTGCGGTACAATGGTTTCAAGTTATAAAATATGATTACACTCTTGTAACAGCGTGACACATAAATAATCTTATTCTGTGAGTTTAGTTTGTTTAAGTCTTTTTTTAAACAAACTGTACGTCGTATACTTGATGGGCTCTTAGGTGCTTTTTTCACAAGCTGATACAAACCCTCTTCCCAACTCTGCGCTATGTAGTACAATGTTAAAAACGCAATCACTTCATTTCTTTCCAACACATAGGTTCCTTGACAGTTGGTACCCACTAAATTATGTTCTTGTGCCACGGCGTTAACCAGTTCACATTATCTTACCTTATATTATTTCACCATGAGCGCGACCTAACACAATATGAATGCTCTCATGAGAGCTAAACTATTGTGGCAGCCGGCATATTGTTTTGACGTTTGCTCTCTCTCGCTATTTCGTGCTTTTCGTGCTTTAATCGCGCTTGACTTGTATTTTATTTGGTATTGCCAATTGTGAATAATTCGTCGACTCGATTGGACGTAATTGTCGTTGTCGGGTGTTACGTTCTTTCCAATTTTGTTCGTAGTCGCTGCTGAGCACGCGCTAAACTTAACAAGCAACAAATTGCCAATAATACTGCACCGGAGTATAACTTTCTAATATAATATAAACAGCATTTATTTTATTCATTTGCATTTTGTTCTCGAAGACTTTTTTTCTTGCAAATCCGTTTTTGTGTGTCATTTGCTTTTTGTTGTTGCTGCTGCTGATTGCTGATCACCAACACAGCTGCATTTTTGCATTTGTTAATTGATCATCTTTATCGCGTCACCCCACCTTTGCCGACGTTTCTAATCGGCAAAAATCTCACATTTGTCATTGATAATTAATTAAAATTTAATTAATAAAGAATATAATAATAAATATAGAAATAGAAATACACATACGTACATAAATACCAAAAGTGATAATTGGAATTTGCATAGAAGTGTGTGTGTGTCCCGCCCGTTCCTGCCGTAAATGCACATACGCCGTGTAGTGCCGTAGTGCCAAGTGAATTTAAGTGCTGCAAGTGCGTTAAAAATTGTCAACCGTGAATTGATTTTGAGTTGTGTGGATTTGTGCGCCGTTTAACGATCAAATAAGCGGATTTGATGTAGTCGAAACTGGGTTCTCCATTTCATCACTCAACAGCGGGTTTCTAAATCAGACTGGATTTGTCAGCGTACAATGTCACGACGCAAACAGTCGAATCCGAAGCCGTTAAATAAAGGTAAGTTTTGGTAAGAAAATATTTAAAGAGCAAAACATAAGTAAAAATTGGAAAAAAGAAAGAAAGCGTTGGAAAATATATACAATATTTGTTTGCAAAAGTCTGAAATGAATAAAGTTTGGAGCGCATTAAAACAAACATACTTCATATATATTATGGATTAACTCGTCTGTCCGGCCGATTAAATGCTGTTGCTCATTTAATAGAAATTTTAAAATTAATTTTCGAGATATCTGACTGAACGCCAGCATAGATGCTTATTTGGGTCATTAAGCCATAAAGTAATTAAGCCAACAGGCCACGCCCAATTTTAATGATAGCCACCATATGAATCCACCGGCCAGTTTTGGATTTCATAAGGAAAACTTCATGTAATTTTTTAATAAAAACTAAGGATAAGTGTGTGCCTCGCTCGTTTTTAATTGGGATAGTCCCCATGCAAGCTTAACATTCAGGTTTGAAAAAAGAGTTATTTTTATTTTGGTTAGATTTATTATATTTAATATGAGTTGCTGTACAGCTTCGGTTGCTCCAAAGTTAAAAATCTGTTTTTTCTAGTCGATCTAGCCATGTCCATCTTGAATACGACATTTAATCCCACATCCTTCCAATCATACTCAAAATTGGTAAGCGAACTCTTCGTCGAAATTCGTTCAGTTTGGACGTGCTCACTTTTAAGTGTAGCTGCCAAAACATATTTTTTAGTACTATAAACTTTTTTCCCATAGTCAAGAGTAATATACGCGTGTCGTTTTAAATTTTCCTAGAATTCGGTAGAACTTTTTAGTACCGTAAATTTGTAATTTAAAAAACCCCACAATGATGATGTATACGTATAATACAAAGGAAAATAATTTGAAAAATTATTTTATGTTTTCTTTTAAAATTTTTATTATTTTTAAACTCAAAAAAAAAAAGGTCTAGAACTAGAGTCAGTTTCTGATAAATCAAGATTTTGTTCAAGCCAAGTTTATAAGATGAAACTATTCTACCAAAAGGTTTTAGTTTTTCCGTACCGATCCGAAGGATGGACAGACGGCCTTAGCTATATCGACACAGTTTTTGATATTAATATTGATCTCGAAAGTATAGACTTAATGGGGACTGCTAAACCTCTTTCTGTCATCTAAATACAACTATTGATATTTTTTTATTCTTTACAGAAAATTTCATTAATTTTAATATCTATTTCTTTTTTTATTTTTTTCTGTTTTCCAGTTATTTTCAAAAGTATTATCTCAAGATGATCTCTGATAATTTAAAAAAAAAAAAACATGTATTTTTGGTTCAGAATTAGATGGTTAAAAAACGGTTTCTGTTACGTATAAATTTTTAATAGATATTTTTGAAGGTATAACAGTTTTTCTAAATACAATACAAAACTGTAAATTGGCATGAAATAATCCTTCAGTTTTCATCAATTCGTTTTAAAAATCTGATTGGAGAAGATTTCTGCAGATGGCATTCGTTAACGATCCTCAGTACTAGCCCTTACACAAATTGCACGCTCATTTTTTTCATTGTACTCCCTTATTAAAATCAATTCTTACTAGTAATGCACAATGGGGTCTAATAGTATAAAAAAGTAATTGTTAAAAAATATAGAAAAACCCGACTGCAACAATAACATACCTCAAAATTTAAGTGGGAATGGTTGCCAACCATTGTTTAATTGTCATAGATCCTAAATAATCATTCGAAATGAAAATGATAAGCGAAACATAAAGATGATTTTCAAATAACTATTCAATGAAATTCAATTTAGAGCTTTTCTACTTTGTTTTCTTTTGAATTTCGATTGACGTAAAAATAATCAAAAATCGGACTAACGCGTCTCTAGAGCGTCACAAAGGAACAAACATACATACGTAGACTGTTAAACACATTACTCTTCTTTGCGTCGCACAGTGTGGTCAAAATACTTCACATATTTTTTTTTCAATCGATTTGTACTGATCTAAAGAACATGACAAGTCGGTTTTTTGTAAATTAAGAAAAAAAAAAAACGGTTTCCAGCCGGTGATAACGGTTTCGGAGCCGGAAGTAAAATTTTCTTCGAATACTATGAACATACTCAGTTAACGTAGTTAATATGAAAATATTAACGACCTATTGAAATTTCATTGTCAGCATTCTTAAAAAAAATAAAACAAATTAAACTCTGTAAAACAAGCAAAAATTAATGTAATATAAATTGTATTGGTTGCTGCACGTGTGAAAAAAATAAATGTATATTTTAATTAAAATTAAAATCATTTATTTAGGCTTATCCGATCCGTTTGTTCTTTTCATTTGTGCTCCATTACAAACTAAGTGCACATATGGTAGCCAAAATCGACTACGCATTGTGAAACTATTTGGAAATTGAAGCGATTGAAAAATGTTGGTTCGAGTTCAAGAATTTCGGTAAAAACACGTTTGACTGCCGTAATATTGCCATATGGATTAAAGTTATATGGTTGGATCGTCATCTCGTGATTTTTGATAAGATTGTAATTTAAAACAATTATTGAGGAATAAATTGAACCATCCATTCTGTTGAACGATTCGACATTATATATAAAATAGATTTAGTGGCCTTTGAACATTAGATCACTAAGAATTTGTAGTTTTTGTATGGATACAATTTTTTTGACGGTAATTTTGCTAGAATAATCCAGTTCTTTATAACTTACATAATTTCTTAGAAAATATGTATTATATTTCGGTTCAGATCGGTACAGTAAAAGTGGTAGCACACATGCAAATCTATCCCACCTTTCTGAGTTTTTGTTTGTAAAACCGGGTACGACGTAGTCGAGCCCACTCGATTGCAGCGTTCTTTCTGTTTTTTACAGAGTTTATTTTGGGTTTTGTATGTATTTCGCACATTGTTGACGGATTCGTGAACTATGTGACCGATTTTTATATAAATTTTGTGAATTTTTATTAGATAAAAGAGGGAGGGTAATGTTAATGTTAAGCAATTGACGTGCCTTCCATAAAAATTTGGTTTTGGTGTCGTGCTTAATGAACTACTAACTTCAACTGAAAAAGCGTTAAGAGAGGTCTAGCAATTTCTCGCTCGATGGTTCAAATTTCATTTGTAAATGATATAAACTGCACTGCGATTAAACCAGCTAAAAATAAGAATATCTGACAGTAACATCGAATGAATGAGCAATCGGTAAGATTTGCGACATTGCCGTTTGATATATTCTTAACAAGAACAAGAGCTGTGGTAATTGTTCAACGCGCGGAAAGCCAAAATGTATTTCCCAGCAGAATAACTGGCCGTTTAATTTTAGCAACCTCATTTGTAACATAGTTTGTAGAAATCAAAATGTATTATACTATATACTTGTTATGAAGGGTACAAAAAATGTATATATAAAAAAAAAAAAAACCTTTCCATATGACCATTCATTTGCAGAATGCAAACATGTACATACATCGGCTATATAAATTTATGCAGGGTGTTTTTTTTTTAAGTTTTGGTTTTTAACATGAAATAAAACTCAATAAAGCAGCTTTATTAAAAACTTTTATAATATCATTTCGGGCATATCAAGTCCATGACAAATCCAATTTGGTATCACTTTATCAAACAGTTAAGGCCGTATAACTTTGCTAATGGTGAATCTTGTATGAGTCTATTCTTGATAAAATACATCAAAAACGACCTGAAAAAACCAGCTGTGAATTGTCAAAATGGTTGCCACTAGATAAAAAAATTCTAAAAAGAACGCCCGTTAAAAATTTTTAACCTTTTCACTTACCACCTTCAAGTGGAAGCGAAACAAGTGACCACCGTCAGATATCGAAAAAAAACTGTGCCAACAGCAAATTGTCGAAGCTTATATTGTTGTTGTTTCAGTCATCATAATGAATCGAATTTTCTTTGTTAACACAATACTTTTATATACATATACATATATGTTGATATACTCGTATAATCAAGACAGACTCAGTGAATACCAGACACCAGCTCAGCCGCTCGACCGCTCAGCAGGATTGAGTTGAGATGGAGCATGGCACACCTTATTAACTAATTACATTTTGTTGTTAAACTTACATGTATATATTTTTTATAAATATTAGTAACCGTAATTGATATATGACCTGATTTGATTTGTGTGTTTTTTTTATACATATCGTCGTTTAGCTTTTGTTTTGTGCTGTGCTGTGTTAATGCACAATTTGTACATTTCGAAATCGATAAAAACGTGCCTCAATACGAATTAATATTGACGGAAATGCATAGCGAATTGCTAAACACAACGAATGCAATTCCATTACAAAAAAAAAAAAAAAAAAACATGCCTTTCAATTATCAAATGAATAATCCGAACTAAAATAGCTGAGTCGAAGGTTTTTAAGGTTTTTTCTATATCTTTTCGGATATGTACGAATATATTAATTGATTTAATGGATCAATCGAAAGACAACAAACAAAGGGTAACTTATGCTGGCGGTTCCAAAATGATATTTTAAGCATTACTCTTCAGACACAGTGTGACTAACATATTTGCCCCTTAAGTCCGTTAGTCGCTTTCATCTAAACTCGCCTCATAAATTGTATTGAAAAATTTACCCATAGAACATTTATTCAGCTAGATATGATTGTTCCCAAAAGAAACATATGTATATATTTTTAGAATCTTCTATACTTTCTTCAGATCACTTGCAGTCAAGAAATGTGCTTAACCATCCCACATCCCATATTCTTAGTTTTTGTATGAAAAATTTTTATTGAATTTGGTACAATATATATTTGTTAGTCTACGTTAATCTTGAATGTTCTATCTACAGTCACATCGGTCCAATAGCAGGTATGAATACTATTTCGAAATCTGTCCCACTTTTCAGGGTTTTTGAATGAAAAAATGTATGTTGTTGTTGTTAATTCAGCGAGATATATCGAATTTGGTGTATCTTTTACTAAATCCAATAAAATATCCTACACGCGTCTAGATAGGAACCTATTCCCTAAGCAATTTTAGGATACAATGGGGTACAGGGTATCTCGAAGTCAAACGACTGAAGCGTTCTTTTTTGATTATTTAGTTTTAGGTATTGCATGAAAAAAGTAAATTATGAAATACTTATCCTACTAAATATGGCTAGTTCTACAGAAATGCAATATAGGAGAGCACCACAACGAGTTTCAGCTGGTTTTGTTTATTGAAAATTTTGTTTAATAATAAATAATAATGGAAAATTGACGCAAAATGGTATTCTTCTGTTTGAGTAGCTCAAAGACGATGGAAAAGATCGATGTTGTGGATGAGCGTGCGCTATCTTATGCTCTAATGCTATTCAATGAAGTTATAGTGCTGAAAACTAGCATTTGCCACAAAGCTGCAAAAACTAGTCACAATGATAGTGACTTGGAGCTACACCTACAGTTAATAATTTAAACACAACTGCGATCGAATAAAGGGCGGCCACTATACGTGTTTGCTAGTTCCTTTGCTTGTTTCCTTTTAACTGGATTCTTAGTAGATCCGATATGTTTGCTCTGCATTATTGAGTTATATTATATTAAACAACATGTATCTATATATAATCTTTAGCCGCGTATGGGTTGGATTTTGAAGATGGCAAGAATTATAGCCCATCATAATTCCTTCAACACGCTCTCCTCGCGGTTTCCATACAGCTCAATTTAATTAGTACATTTTTCCTCTCTCGCATCATAACCATGAATTATAAGTGTTTTTATTAAAAAAAAAAAAAGCCCTATCAAACTCACCTTCTCATCACATACTCCCTCTCGAGCGCTCACTCTCCCATCACACACCTCTTAGACAACCGCCTATCACAATCACCCATCATACACTGAAATCTAACGCATAATTATTATTCAAAAGATATGATACTCATATGAAGAATATTAAAACTATTTGAGAATTATATGCATTATTATGAGTGTCATGGTGTCATGTAGTAACTATAAAGGACATTCAAACATACGAACATACATACATTAATTTTTACCTATTTTATCATTTTAGGTTTGTATGATTATTGCTTTGTGTCACTCTAGACACCAAAGCGTAGACCGATTTGTTTTAACCTTGCGATCATCATTAAAGATATGACATCAGCAATCCAGATACCATATTGTGAAAAAGAAAAAAATTTAAATCGACGAACTATATATACTATATTTTAGAGTTCAAACTTACACTTACAATTTGTTTTGGAAATGTGCGCCAAGCAATAAATTTCTAAAAATTGGTTAGGATGATCAACTATTTTTTTTGTGAAAAGTATGGTGAAGTGTCCATTCTAAGTGCTGAGAACAAGCTTTTCATGCATTTAATTCATGATCCCTGATCTACAAATTAGACCCAACGCCGTTGTAAAAAAATTAAGGTCTTGAATCGTTGCCACTTTGCATAACACAACTTTGTTCAAGAGCAAAAATTTTCATTGGATTTTTAAAAGTTTCTAATTGATTAATAAGAAGCTAAATGTGTAGATTACATACTTTTGCAATTCCATGTATGTTGTTTTATACAAATAATAGCTTTTATCCGCGACTTCATCTGCGTATATTTCATAAAAAAAATTACATAACTAATACCTTTTTTTTTAAATTAGTTTTGAAAATATATGGGGGTGGGCTATCGTCCCCTCCGATTTTGACCAAACTTAAAAGATTGACTTCTCCTAATCCTCTTAACATGTGTACCAAATTTCATCTCTGTACTTTAAATGGATGCAAAGATATGAGAAATTTTTGTTTTCGCTTATATGGAGGTGTGGCAACGCCACCTCTAATTTTGTCAAATCGTAGCCTATGTTCTTTTCCATTGTCCCATTTATATCTATACAAAAATTCATACTAATTGGTTAAACGGTTTAGCCGTAACAAACATACTTTCGCATTTATAATATTAGTAGGATAATAGTTCCAAGTTAGGTTATCTGTATTAAGATGAGATCTTGCCATAAGTAAAACAAATAAAAAAAAATTAAAGTGCCACCAGATATCACATTATCACATATCGAACAGAGAATAAATTAGCAAGTGCGTCCATGATAATACATGTGTAAATACTTCTATCTACACATAATTTAAAACTAATGGCTCGTTAGCAAGAAAGTCAAACAAGAAGATTTTGGAAGTCGATGTAGAAAACGTCTCTAAAATCGATCCTCTAAAAAGGTGCCCAGCTACTGGCCCCCATTTACACTTCACTGTAATTTTTATGTCTTGTTTATTCTTTCAGTGGTTCACACTGACCATTTCAACTGGAAATAATAAATTATGAGATTTTTTTACCAAATATATGGAAATACATAAGTGAAATAATATTAAGTGAAAAAGTCTTAAAATTATGTTTCGCTGTATTCTTCTTATTCAGACTGGCAGTTTTTTCAAAACCGTCCACGGACTGACGGGTTCCAGGGTCTGGGCAGTGCCAGCAGGAGGGCACTCTCCCCTACATTAAATGCATTATTAGTTTTTCATATGCATTTGGTCAACAAAACTTAAAATTCTAATTAAAAAATGTTTATACTTTTTGCCGATTTGCATTCGGTTTCTATTTTTAGGCCCTGTACCGAAGGTACAAGAGCCTATTGGGTTTGTGCAAATGTATGTAACAGGTAGAAATAATGGTCGGAGAACCCCCAAAGTTACCCCCATTATGGTCAGGAGTGATAGAGGAGTCGATATAGACATGTCCGTCTGTCCGTCCGTCCGTCTGTATGAACGAAAGGATCTCGGAAACGGTAATAGATAGAGGTTTCGTGTTTTTTGCATTCGACTAGGACTGCTCCGGAATTTCACAAGTTTATTTTAAAAACTTGCCCCTCCCCCCCTTCCCCATAAAATAGTATAAATAAGTATGCCAGTATAGAGATATTGTCCTTCTTAGCCAAAATCCGAAAAGTTCATCAAAATCGGATAATAAATGACGATTTTATAAGCAATTGAATTTGAACGACCCCCCTTTTCTTTTCATTCATATTCGCGCAGTGAGAAGTGGTCATGTGTTTGGTCATAAGCTCGGGAAACATTTAATGTGTTTGTTAGGCGAACTGAACTGGTACAGGGCCTCTTACCAGTCGGTTACGCCCGACTGAAATTTCCTTACTTGTTTTTTCTATTTTTGTATGGTCGCATGGTAAATTTTCGATTTTTGATTTGACTAAAAATGAACGATGTTTCTCAGAATTGATCTGCGACGATTTTTTCGACTACCTATGAAAAGAAGTAACCAGCAGCAACAAAACCTGTCCAGAGATCAGGCGTAGACTCTCATTTATTAACAAATGCTACGTTGGGTTTAGCAGCAAATGAGAATGACTAAAATCAATATCATGACTGTGATGAAGTCAGAGATGGAAGGGCGTTGGAAGTCTTCGAGAGAAAGATACCTCACCACTTTTTTAACCTATTGGTGTTGGCGAGCAGTTTCGAGTCCATCCCATATAGCTCCATTTTATTCGAACGGACGAAAGAGCTCCAGCACACATGGTTTACATGCGTGGTTTAAGCTTAATTGTTGGATGTCGTTATAGAGGACGACCGAGCACTGCTTGGAATAATAATGGCATTAATAACAACTCGCGTCAGTCCGCAAAAGATTATAGCGGTTGGTCTTCATACGTGCGATCAAGACCGAACAACGGTTGAAGGCCATCTAAGTAAATAAGTTATCTGAGTCATTCGATTCAAATGAAATATCTTTAAGCAATCATCTGAACATTGCATGATATCAAGGAGCGGGTTAGTGATATCTGTAATGATTCAGAAGTTATTCGCTCTAAATTTCAGCCAGAAAAGCATATATCGACAAAGTTGACTGAAAATTTGGTAGACATTTTTTCAAATCAATATCAATTAGTTTCGGAGATTAAGTTTGGATTTCGCTCTAGATTATTTACAATATATTTACAATATATCTGCGCAATCGAAAAAGGTCGACCCAGTTCAAAAAACTGTATCAGTAACAAAGGGGGTATTACAGTAGCAACACACCCAGCCTATGTATAAAAAAATTAGTACTATCACCTACAAAAGTTTTCTTCATATCTAGCATGTCTCTAGCCAATAGGCTCGACAGCAAGTTTTTGTAAAAGGATTCCATTTAGGTAAGCACACCAATGTGACAATACCAAATTTTTATATGAAAATGTAGAAGTTTTGTGGTCTATTCAAATATGTTGACTTTTAACCACCTGAAGCAACTTGTTGTGCTAACTTTTTAAATAGTTAGCAAACCAAACTCTTTCAGTATATTGAGTAATAAACAAACATTTGTTTTTCTTCCCACACATTGGTCTGCTTTATTTAATAGGGTTTGTGTAAAAACGATTTTATCGAGCCTCTCACTAAATATTACGCATTTTGGAGTACTGATTTGCAGTTTAATGCAACTTTTATGGCAAAATTTAATGCGCAGTTAACAAATTATTAATACCCAGGGAGGGGTACTAAACTGTTTGCCAATGTCAATAGTCAATGATCAATTTTCAAACAAGACAATTGTATTTTCTGCAGTTTTTGCCAACTAAGGCGCGGACTATGCAGCGTTGCTGATTGCTTGCTTAGAGTTTATTCTATTCAAAGGTACCCCAAGTTTCTTGACTCATTATCGTGGCTGAGTTGAGTTTATTTTTTTTTTGTTTTTTCGGGGTTTCATTTTACTTTCTGTCAACCAGCACGTTTCAGTTTTTTAACTTTAATGAATTTTTATTTTGGTGCAAATGTAGATAATTACAAAAACAAGTACAAAGCAATAAGAAAAATAAAAATAAATAAATATAAAATATAGTGGATAACAAAATAACAACAACAAACGCGATACCAGATAAATTACCGCGTTATCTATGCATTTTTCTGTTTATTTTTTTTCTTTCTTTCTCCAACTATTGTATGAAGCCCGTTTACTATTTTGTCCTGTCTCGCTCTCTCTCTCCCTACATACTTTTATTTTGCATATTATCAGCGCATTTACTGCGCGTTTTAACACCCTTCCTGCATAGTGTGAAATATGGATATTATCAAACTGTAGGTTGTTTGGTAACACTCAAAAGAATGCAAATGTACAGTTAATAAGGTTGATTTATCTGAAACCTAAAATTATAAGCAATTAAAATACTAGCAATTTTTTAGCGTATTTTGATATAAATTAGAAAAGCTTTTATATTTGTTTTACTTGTCCCTTCGATGTTCCTTGTTTGTATCTTACCTCATTATAAAATAATTTAAAAAAAAAAACGATAAAATTTAAATAGTTAACACCCCACGCAGTGGAAATAGCAGCAGTGTAAATTAATATATTTTGCTGTTAAATGAAGCCATATGTAACAGAAGTTCGGTTGATTCTATAACCAGTGACAATTTCTATTATTTATCAGTATTTATATTTAAGTAATTTGCAATATTGAAGGCAAACAGTTGGACACGTATAGAACAACTTGTCTCGATGAACAATACTTATATATATATGTATACATATATATTATATATAAAGAACGTCATTAAGACCGTGCAAATAAATAAATTGGAAAAATGTAATTCAATCAGAAAACTTTTGTTGATTAATAATTTTGTGTCATTTAAGATTTAATCCTTTCAACTATTGGTAACTGAAGCTCTGAATATCATCCACAGCAGGTGTATTTTAATCTATATAATATTTAAAAATTACATATGAAAGGTATTGAAGTTTCGGTGTTGTCGAAGTTAATCTTTCAATTTACTTTGTCGCTGGTGCAAGTATTTTCGTTTCATTTATAAAAATATACACAAATATGTACGAGTGTATGGTACACTTTATTCGCGAACAGATAAACTCTTATCACTTTTGTAGAAAAAACTAAACGTAATGCATAAATGGGGAAAAAAAGAGCGTGAGTGAAGAAATATCGTTTTTACATAATCCAAAGTCGTGCAGAAGCACTTTAACGTTGTCTGTCTATACCTGGACGTCGCGTCGCGTCTGTGGAGGGTCGACAAGTCGACTGTATCCCAGAGTGAATGTTACACCTTACACCTATGTGTACTGTGTTTATACTGAGAAGGGGAATATTACATGGCTTAAATTTGAAGTAATATGTAACATACATCATAAAATATTGCATATATTCCCGACAAGAGACGAATCGATCTAGCCTCCGTTTGTATATTAGAGATATTTTCTTTCAGTAGAAAAAACTAAGAGGACATAAACTCCTGGAATAAAACTGTTTAATAGAGAATCTATGTATGTGTCTTGCACTTTTACAAAAGCTTCTTCAAAATTTATATTTTATACTATTTTATACAAAGGGCAGGGGTTCCAAAATTGCGATACTTTTGTGAACGGCCCCAAGCTTATAATGAAGACTAAAAAACCTAGAAGCGTTTGTTCATAAAAGTCGCTAATTAAAGTCTAAATTTATTTTAAAACGGATTTCAATTAGCTGGAAATATACTTTAATATGTCGTGCTTAAGAAGTATCCGAGTTTCTAAAATGGGTTTAAATATAAAAATCATAAACAAAAAAATTTTAACAAAAAAAAAAATACTATTCGAAAGGTATTAAAATCATTTTGAGCATAAAATACTAAAATCTGGACTCACACTACATATAAAAGCCATACAGGAAAAGTACTTACTAACACCGATGAACGTTTTGCTCTCTGTGGTCTCTCACTTTCATTCAGTCATTCTTTTACGTGTTCTGTGATGCTTGTCTAATGTATTGTATGGGGCTTATCTAAAAATATGTATGTGTGTGCGGCTGTGATCAAGCCTCCCATAAAATATTACGCTTTTTGATTGTTTAATTCGAATGATCATCGAATTTCAATCGAAAGCAATCTCTAGTCAGAGACCTATGGACAATAAACCATTGATAAAGAATCATAAAGTATTTCACATCGAAAAACTGTAACGTAAAAAAGGTCCATCGAAGTGTATTAAAGCATCGGTTCCACCGAATGTTTTTGTTTTATTTTTTTAATTCGACTTATCACTAATTTTATGGTAATTACTAGCTGCTGTGTTCTCATTGTTCTACAAGTACGAATATTTTTATTGCTTTTGATGTTGTATCGTTGACGCAGCTATGTTCCCATATCGTTTTCGAAACACCACAAATGCGGGAGTTGCTCGAACTGACTTGCTCCACATATCGCGACACTATCCACAAAAGAGCGAAATTAAATGAATTATAAACGAAAGATAGAAAGACAGACCTGCTTTTGCTACATATGAAATTTCTGTACGTGCTATTTGAATTTTTGTTTCGATACCAACTTTGCATTTTTACTTGGCACTAGATAAAGCATTTTTATTTCGTTTGCTTCTGAACTATCGTTAAAACTTTCGGTGTTAAGTAACAATCATTAAGTCGTCAACAATCGTCGGAAATATACATTAGATTAAAATAGTTGCTCTCGATAATGTCAATAAAGACGAATCTAGTTCAAGGGAGAACTAGTTCACGGTTTTCAAGAAATGTTGAACTACGTTTTATAATATAGAAAATTTTGGGAATTTGGACCAATGATATGGTAGACAAACTGACGGACATGGCTAAAGTGTTCGCCTCTATTAAACGGACCAGGAATATATATATTTTATGGGGTATACGATTCTTCAATTAAGGCGCACAGTGGTCGGAATATTTAAATTGTTGAGTAATATATGTAAGTAAAAGCAATAAACAAAATTCATTATATCTTTGTTTTGGAGTACTGGTATAAAAAAAATTTGGTATGCATGTTAATAAGATAGAAAGAAGTATTGGTCAAAATCGGAGGGTGCGATACTCTCTGATTTTGCATACTAGGATAACATTTGGTACACGTTTTAATGTGATAGGATGAGTTATTCATGTTAGCTGTGATCAAAACCGGAGGAGGTGATTCCCTATTTAAACGATATACAAAAATTCGTCATATCTTTTCATTAATTGGAGGTACTGGGATAAAATTTGGTGTTCATGGTTTAACAATAGTTTTTATTCGGAACAGCGAAGCGGGTCGGGTACAGCCATATATATATTTCACCTGTCCGTGTGTATATGACTGAACTTCTCCTCAACGGGCAGACCGATTTAAATGTAAATGTTTGTATATGTTAAAATGGTTCAGATTTTTCGCTAGTCTACGTCTACTTTTTGTCGAAATCGGAAGGGGAGATCTCCACCCCCTATAATAGCGATAAGTACAATTTTCTTATCTTTGCAGCCATTTGAGGCATAAAGATGATATTTGATATACGAGGGGCGCTATTTATATTTCGGGAATAGCAATAATAACAAACATTTTAAAACTAAAATGGCTTAATTGTCTTGCAAAATATTCTCCATAAAAAATTATGCACTTCTACATTCGCTCAAACGAATCGGGTGATAAATCAGGGCTGTACGGTGGATGTCCCATCATTTCGATATTTTTAATGCTCTAAAATTCTCTTGTGTGAACCGATATGTGAAAGCATGCATTTTTATGGTTGAGGGTGATTCGCTTCGGCGGTTGGTTTTGCGAATTGCTCCGCAGACTCCACGCAACTTTTGTTGGATTTGGCGCATTTTGGAACACCCATACTGTCGATTGCTGTTTTGTTTGATCTTATAAACGTCTTTTGGAGCACAGCGATCGTATCATCATTTCTTTGCACCAATCCACACGAGCCTTTTTTTGAGCGATTGTCAAATTATGCGGAGAAAATCTTATATACGCTGGTGGAACTAATGTCTAGGGATACCTCAATCTCATGATGATCTTGCATTATCAGTTCATGCACATCATCGATGCTTTGTTGCGCAAAACCCGATTTTGGGCGATCTTCACTGAATTCGTCGCTGAGCGAACTACGACGACGATTAATAATCACTTAATTTATGGAGGAGTCATTTTTCTAACTTACTCGGAGGCGATGAAGTGCACAATTCCGCCGATAGAGAAATGACACCGGAACTATCAGTTAATGATGGCACTATTATAGAGCCACCGGACTATAACAAGGTCGATTCAGTTATTAAAAAGCTGAATAATTACAAAACGGCAGGCTCTGATAGGCTCCCAGCAGAGTTCTTCAAGACCGGTGGCAAAGAGTTGGTTAGGAGTATGCACCAACTTTTATGTATAATATGGTCCGATGAACGTATACCCAATGACTGGAATCTCAGTGTTCACTGTCCTATCTTTAAAAAAGGAGACTCTGCTGTTTGCAACAACTACCGCAAAATAAGTCTCCTTTCCATTGGATATAGGATTCTGTCGCGCGTATGATTCACTGATAGGACCATATCAGTGTGTCTTCAAACCAAAAAGGTCGACCAGTGACCAAATACTCAAATTACGCAAAATCTTCAAAAAGACCCGTGAGTTTAACAAACATGCACACCACTTATTTGGCACTTTTGCATGACGACGCTATCTCACGTAAAAAGCGCTGTCAGGGTGGGGAAAAGCCTCTCCGACCCCTTTGATACCAAGAGTTTCAGTTATGGTGATGGGCTGTCGTGCGATTTTTCAATCTGCAGATAGAATACATCCTACGCCGGTGCCCGTACATACAGAGTATGTCGGGCTCGATCTTCCAAAAGGAAGTGAAGCTGCTCGCGTTCGAGGATAATCTAAATATTGTCGGTACGCAGAAACGGCGAGTCAGCAAGGAGTTTTCAGAGCTTGAAAAACCGTTTAGGCTCATGGGTCTAGCTGTGAATGAGAACAAGAATGAGAACAAGTACTTGGTGTCATCTCGCACGCCATCATCGTGTCTTGGACGGTCAGTGACGATGGACAATTTTAACTTCAATGTTGTAGAAAACTTAATCTACCTTGGATCCGCCTGGAGATCAGGCGAAGAATCATGCTTGCAAATAATGCTATTTTTGGGCTGACCAAGCAAATTAGAGTAAGGTCTTCTCTCGGAAGACGAAAATCAAGATCTATAAGACGCTGGTACTACTGTATTGCGCAGAGCATGGACCATAATTGATTGAGATGAAATGGCGTTGGAAGTATTTTAGACACTCGGCTACGAGTTGAGGTCCTGTATGAACCATTAGCTGTATGAGCTATTTGATGAGGTTGACATAGTGTAGTACATAATATTCCAGTGGCTGCACTGGGCTGGTCAAGTCGAATGGATGAAAGAGCTCCAGCACTCTTGGTTTGCATGGGGGGGCTCGAACTTGATTGGTGGACGACGTAATAGAGGACGAACGGTCACTCGTTGGAATGACCACGTATGGAGAGATTTCTTCGTACTTGGCATTCAATAGAACTGGGGCCAGCGTGCTCAAGTATATGGAGATCTTTTGTATAAAGAAGAATTGTTTCATTTTCTAATCGAATTAGCTTTGTACGAATTTACATGGAACCTTGTAATGTATTCAGAGCAAGGATCTTTAGAGCGCTTGAAATTCTGTATTCGAGAACGAGTATACATTTACCCGCATGTACTTACAAACGTATTTATTTCCGCTTATCGTTAACTGCATATCGTTATCTGCATATCGTTAACTGCATAATTATTTTACATTTTACAGGTGGTGGCGGTTTGAGTATATGAGACTGTTAGGGGTTTAAAGCGAATAAAGTAATACGCGATGGTTTGAAATCTAAAAAATGCAAAAATGTATTATAGAATGATCGGTTATTATTGCTAATATGGTTTCAGTTATTGTCGTTATAAGTGTTTTAATGTTTTAATTTGCAGATCGCAAACGATTAGCTTTATATTGTTGACGCTCTGACAGATTGCCAGTCGCCTTGTCTGACAGATAGATAGAAAGGCTATGACCACCGTCATTTCAAACGATTAAACGACCGACTCTCGACCTAACCGCCCTCGTTTGAGTAATTATTGAAAGCGAACAAAATCGGCGAATACGATCTGTAGTCTGTCGAAGCGATGCCACAGCCCGATTATCGGAGTAATTTCAAAATATGTATTGTTGTTCCGTGGTTCTAGTAGGTATGTATGTTCCGACAAATCAGGAGAGCAGTCAAAAACAGCTGTTGCCGTAGTTTATTATACGAGCATGTACCTCGGTTATTGCTATTGTCGCGTTGGTTTAGTTATATTTGTTGTCGTCATTATCAATGATCAGATTGCAAGATTGTAGCGAGAGACTTCGGGAAAATAGAACGAACATATGAGCTTTTTTTTACATTAAAACAAAATTCAAGATTTTTAAGTTAAGATAAAAATGTCAATGCGATGTATTATTTGTATTTCATAGTTGCTCAGCAATGTTTGTTGTTGCTGTTGTTTTATACACTTCACACATGGTGTTTATAGTATATTATGTTTTTCGCTAAATTTGTAACATAAATGGGAGTGCGATCTCAGAAATAATATTTCCAGTAAAAAACCTCGACTTTTGTAGGCAGCTACCCTTTTTAAGGGTCCAATCTGGATCTATATTGCATAAAGTATGCTGAACGTAAGATAGCAACAATATAAATTTCTTGGTTGGAAAGGTATTTTCGTGACATGACCGATAGATTTTGAAAATAATATAAGCCCAAAAAAAGTTTTTCATAAAAACCATAAAAGAGTGGTGGGCTTGTATGTGATCTACTCTTGAATGTTCGCTCATCCATCATTTTTCAAAATAACATCTATAAGTGCATATTAACCAAATTTTTTCTTTAAATTTGGGTCTGCTGTTCCGGCTAATCTCCAAAACGGCTGGACCGATTTTGACAAAATTTCATTGCCTGATAGCTGATGTCACTATTTATTATTCGAGAAATGGCCATTCTAATGTCAATAGGAAAAATTTGCCAAAAGTAAAATAAAGTTTGGCGTATTTAAGAATGAACGTGTTTTGTATTGTTTACAGTGAGTAAAAAAAATCAATTTGGAAATTTCAAGAGACGGCTTTCGTTGAATGAAGGAAGTTTTTTGTCGTCTTTCATGGTCGTAGTTCACTCAACGACGAATTCCGCGAAGGTCGGCCAAAATCGGTTGTTGTGCCACAAAACATCGATGCTGTGCGTGAACTGATAATGCGAGATCGTCATGTGATATACCGTGAGATTGAAGCATCCCTAGACATTAGTTCCACTAGCATATGGGCAAATCCCAGAAAAAGTCCACCAGCGAACAATTTTTGAAATGAGCCTTTTGTTATTTTCTTTTATGTAGAACAATAGAGTAGATATCTAATTTGAAAAATTTATAATAAAAAAAACAATTCGATGTTTATAAATACAAAAGTTATTACCAAACGCAACCCAACCTCGGTGTTGTTACTTTTATACCCAAAATTAAAATTTTTTCGGTATACATAATATAACATTATTGTTAACATAGAAGATCGGACAGATAGCTATATTAAGGTTTGTTTAATTCTCTTCAAATTTTGTATAACAGTTATTATGTTTCTATTTTGGAATAATTAAAATTAGGTATGAAACGTCAAGACCAAACGTTGTAGCGTGCGTCACGGAAATTAAGGTTTTTTTATATTGTTAGTATAAAAAAATTTTTTTTTTTAAGTCGTCTATAGTTCTAAATCATATCTACTTTTTACTTTTAAGTTTATTTAAAAACAAAGTTCTACATATTTTTTTTTGTTTTTTTTTTGGCAATTTAATTTCTGTAGCGTGCGTCACGATTTCAGTTTTGCCTAAAAAGAGCAGCAGTCCGTCCGTCCGTATGAACGAAAGAATCTCGGAAACGGTAATAGATAGAGACTTCGTGTTTTCTGCATTGGACTAGGACTTCTCCGGAATTTTACAAGTTTATTTTAAAATTTTGCCCCTCCTCCCCTTCCCCAAAAAATCACCACCTAGACTAAAAATTTCTTCGGCACAAAAAATGCGTTGAAGATTTGATAGATGCTCTTGTGCCTTTAAATAATATTAATCGGCTCGATGAGGTTACAGAATGGAAGAATTGGCGAATTATTGATAAACGCATGGTGCTCAGCCAAACAAAAGGATCTATTTGTGATTTAATAAAGGAATTTTAATTGCAGTTACCTATTTTCAAAATGCATACTTTTGTTAAGAGAGTACAACAAAAGTACTTTCAAAACCGAAAAATGTCTATTGGAAAAGATGAAGTTGTTTTACAAGTCGATTTTGCAGAAAACTATCGGCTCCTGAATCAGAACGAAATTCAATCGGCACATTTTTGTTACACCCAAGTAACCATTTTTACTTGTGTTGCCTGGTTGCAGAGTACCACAAAATCATTTGCAATCACGAACAACCAGTTATCACACAATGAATTTGATGTATATTGCTTCCTTAAGCTAATAATCAAAATAATAAATAAAAAGCATTCCGTTACCAAAATCTTCATATTTTCCGATGGCTGTGCAAGTCAATTTAAAAACAAATTTATAATGTCAAGTCTACCGCATTTTAGAAAAGAGTTTAACGTTAGCCACTTTGAGTGGAATTTTTTTGCAACTTCCCACGGAAAGGGAGCAGTTGATGGAATTGGAGCTATTGTAAAGCGAAAAGTGTGGCAAATGGTTAAAGCTAAAAATCTAATTCTGAGTAACGCCAACGACTTTTTTAATTTGGCAAAAAAACATATACATGTCATTTCCATTTTATATGTTAGTGGCCGATATATAAGAAATACTACTGGTTTTCTTTCGGAGAGATGGGCAAACATAACGAGCATACCAGGAATAAAAAGCAATTATTATTTTGCATCATTTAATGAAAATGAGCTCGAAATGGCCCTTACGGTAGACTCATTTAAGAAAAAAATTAATTTATAAATTGTTCATTTTTTAAAACATTCATTATTTCATATAAATTCATTGTAAACATATTATATTACATAAATTCATTAAAACATACATATATATATTTCATAACATATTTCATAACTTCATTTAAGTTTCAAAAAATAAAAAGGCTAACAAAATTGAGAGTTAAAGAATTATTACCCAAACAAAAAAAAAAAATTTTGGTTCTATTTTCGTAGCGCACGCTACATTTTTTCTACCATGGAAAAAATGTAGCGTGCGTCACGTAACGTGCGTCACAATCGTTCACGGTGTTTGCTAAAAAACCATAAACTTTTTCGACTCCAAATAAGCAAATTCTTAATTCTATTATTCTCAGCTTTATTTTAGATATTGGATTTTGTGTACTTTATTATGCATAATTCGCTAGAAATTACAAATGAAATTGAAAATTTAAAAGTAACTTCCATTTTGTGTAGCGTGCGTCACAACGCTTTATGAACAATTATTTCGGAAAAGGTAAAAGTAAAGAAGCTATATTACATGTCATTCGAAAGTACACTTCAATCCCTCTATGCACTATACTAAAGTTCACGGTATATCTTCTAAAAACCCAAAAAAATTTTATAAAGTAATCTACAAAAGCGTACGAATGTAACGTGCGTCACGCGAGATTTGCCCATATATAAGATTTTCTATGAACACCTTGCCAGAAAAAAGTTTTATTCGCGTTGGATTATGCATAATTTTAAAATCGCTAAAAAAATATTCGTGTGGATTGGTGCAAAGAAATGCTGACAAAATACGAACGCGGTGCTTCAAAAGACGTTTATAAGATCGTCTCAGGTGACAAATCATGGATATATGTGTACGAGCCAGAAACATAACAGCAATCGTCCGTAGGGGTGTTTCAAGACTAGCCAATTCCAACAAAAGTGGCACAAAGTACTGCGAAGCAAATGGTCGTCTGTTTTTTCGACTTAATGGGTCATGTCGCCACTGTTGCGCTTGAGCAACGTAGGGGGTCAATTCTGAAGGGTACACGACCATATGTTTGCCTGAGGTGCATAAATTTTCATGGTGAAAATTTAAAAAAAACAATGAAGCCATTTTCATTTAAAACCGTTTGTTATTATTTGTTAATCCTGAAATATAAAAAGTTTACATTATACATCTACATTTATTTTACATTTGATCAGAATCGGATAGGGTGATGGCCGGTTCATCACCCCCACCCCCATCATCTATTTGAGGTATATGGATGAAATATGGTATACATATTAATGGGATCGGGAGACATTAAAAAAGTCTGGATAGGGAAAATGCACAGATAAATTGACACAACATTCATCTCAATAATAGTTTTGGCTGGACGCAGCAAAGCGTGTCGGGTTAATCTAGTTGATAAAACATGTAAAGCTTTTATCGAATTCTAAGTTGATATTAGAGGATTTGTATTGACACTATATCTTCAAGTAGGCGTCACACGGTAACTTAGACCTATGTTTGATATCTTAAAAACGGAGGGAGAGATAGACAGATTTGGCTACTTTGATTTGTCTCTGATAAAGAATTTATATAAATTATGGGAACTCGGATGCTTCGCCATACCTCTATACCCAATTTCGCTCCATCTAACATCTGACCGCCATTTTCACCCTTTCAAATTAGGGTCGTTTTTTGTTTAGGCATCACTAATTTTCTAAGTCGGTATGTCAATCACCTATTTACTTACAAAACTTTGCTATTTGTTGAGCTAATTACTTAAACAATGGAATAAAATAAATGTGAAAAGTATTTATTATTCGGTTCTATTAAATTGAATGCTTTCTCTTGTTTCTTGTTTATTTTGCAACTATTTATTTTTATATTTTTCGTGTTTTAAGTTGTTGGTTTTTTTTTTTATTTTGTAATAATTGAAATGCCATAACTTGATTCGATGATATCGCAAAAAAAGCGATCGTACCAATTCTTATTCGGCGTTTATATATTTATAAACTTTTTTTTAAGTCGGCACGAAATTTATTTACATTGTTGCCTTGATTTGAATCAGTTATTATAATTCATGTTACAGGTGCTATTAGCAGTCAAATTAGATTAGTGCGCAAAACACCTGCAATAGTTGTGATAAAAAACATGTTTAAAAATAAAAAATTAATAAATAAAAAATTAAAGTATAATAATTCAATATATGAACATTCTAATTACTATTTATATTTTTACTTCAAAATTTAATTATCTTGTTAAATATAATTTTAAATCGTTCACTGGTTAGAACAGCTGTGTCCGAAAAAACCCCAAAATATTGATTACAAGTCAATTGTTTTGGGTAAGGCTACAAACTCTATTAAATGGGATCAGACGAAAACCACTTCATTGGTTGGTCAAGGTTAGAGGGAGCGGTTCCCCAGCATCCGTATAAGCGATACAGATAATTCAACATGTCGTTGCACAATTTTTGAAAAGTTCGGAAAAAAATGTATTTTACTACATATTTCGCACTTTTGCGTACAGAACTTTGATGTGAAGGCCTAAACTTTTGCCAAGCAACTTCATTTTTTGGGTAGATATTTAAAGTCACTGCGATTTTCACTGTTAAAACAGTTATATGAGTTTGGAACTGCTACCCCAATTCGTAAATAGCAGTATTTTAAAAACTGAAAACGTATCTGGACATCGAGCCTTGGCATTTAACATGAAAAGTTGACAGTTGACGGCACTATACGCAAAAAGATCTAATTAACATGAAAAATATCAGACAATGTTATTTAACATAAAAAGTAGCTATTCAAATACAGTGAAAAAAAAATTTGTTCAGACTTAAGTAGAACACGACTGTGAAGACTGACACTGAAAATGGTGACATGTAAAGCGCTAGTTTATGTCTTTAACATAAATGAGCAGTTGCAACTGCAACTGTTATTACTGTTAAACATGTGGGAGCAGTAGGAAATGGTTTTCGATCTTTAACGAGAAATATTTACAAGAAATAATAACTACTATTTGAATCGCAATAACAGTTTAAAAAGCAGTAATTGCAAAAAAATTATATCAGTAGCAGTTTTCACTTGTATCAAACTATTTGAGCTCTGTTCATCACTCCATTGTTTTGCACGAAAAACTTCTTTAATTATCATAATTATAGACATATAAATCTTATTGGGATTGTAACACAATTTTTAATTTTTCATGGAACTTTTGTTCCTTAAGTCTTTTGTTGTTAATTTATGTGGATTTCTTTGATGTATTAACGTCAATCCACGTGCATCCTGATCCGGCTCTAGGCTTCATGGATTTCTAAGGTACAAAGGAGTACAGGGTATCTCATAGTTGGGCAGATATTGGTAATGTTAAAAAGCTGATTGCTGGAGAGTTTTTGTGACAGTTTGTGAGCTTTAGCAAGATCCATGGATTCAATTGTGTCGAACGGGGTAGAGGTGAAGAGGGGGTCGTGGCATGTGGGCAGCAGTAATTGATGTTGATCCCCACTAGTTTTCTGAAGCATTTGAGCGTTACCACGGTTCTTTACAGTGCATCGATTTTCGAACTGTTTAAACAATCCACTAAAGAAATATTTTCAGAAAGTAAACTGTCTTTTGGTCTTTATTTAATTACTAGCTTTCACCCGCGACTGCGTCCGCGTAGATTTCGATAAAAAGTATTTTAGTTTTATTTTTGTGTATGATATTCTAAGCGTAGGTTTACACTAACCTGATATCTAGCAAGAATCTAACCTTTTAACAATTTTTGTTGAGTTTGGTCTCACTTTTACTTAAAGTTCGTAGATGTTTAAAACTATTTTCAACGCAATAAAAACCTCCCGTATCTCTACTTTTAGAGATAGCACTATCAAATATATATTTAGACAACTGATTTCCGGAACCGAATATTTTTATGAAACGATATGAATTTTTGCGTTAGTTATTTTACATTTATTTTATAAATTATTGTATACTATTGTATGAGCTATTATACAAGCGTGTTTTTTAGTTTTTTAAAATATGTAAAGTTATTTTAGTGACCCAAAATTTGTTAGTAATTTAAAATATAGTTTCCGAACTAGGGCAAAACGAAAAAGTAATTACTTATGCTACTTCTTATCGAAATCTACGCGGACGAAGTCGCGGGTAAAGCTAGTCGCTTATATGGGGGTGAGGTATCGCCCACTCTGATTTTGTCCAAACAGGTTTCCTTTTCCTGATCCTCTTAACATGTATACCAAATTTCATCTCTATACCTTAAATGAATGCAAAGATGTGACAAATTTTGATTACTACCCCTCCGATTTTCTCCAAACTTAACAGGTTGACTTCTCCTCATCCTCCTTACATGTATACCAAATTTCATCTCTGTACCTTAAATGGATGCAAAGATATGACAAATTTTAAATATCGCTTATATGGAGGGTGGGGCAACGTCCCCACCGATTTTGTCAAAATATACCCTATGTTCTTTTCCATCATCCCATCAATCACTATTCCAAAATTCAGACGAATTGGTTGAGCGGTTTGGCCGTAAGAGAGAAACATCCAAACATACATCCATACAAACTTTCGCATTTATAATATTAGTAGGACTAGTAGGACATATACAAGGGCGTTCGTAGTTGTCCTTGAAGGTGGGTTTGTGGATTCGACTTTTTTTAGTAATCTAAATCTTAACATAGTATAAAACGAAGTCGCTTTTTCTGTCCCTATATCCCTATGTATGCTTAAATCTTTACAACTACGCAACGGATTTTGATGCGGTTTTTTTTAATAGATAGAGTGATTGAAGACGAAGGTTTATTTGTATAATAACATCCATTAAATAGTGGAGAAATACTGTTAATTTTGAGGTTTCTTATGTGATGTCATAAATAGTTAAATTTTTTCCGCTTACATTGTAAACGCAGGCTGAACGCTACGAGATTTATTAAAATAATGTACTAAGTATTGTACACATTGAAAAGGTCTACATATAATATATAAAGACATTCTGTAATATATTAATTGTTGTAAAAATAAAATAAATAGGTAAAAATGTAAAAAGTAAATAAGTAAAAATGTAATGTATGAATTTAGATATTCCAAAGATATCAGGAAATCTTCATGGTATAGGGAAAGGGGAATTGTTTTACTCCAAATTTAACGCGTGCGGGCCACGGCCAGTAATGAATAAATCAAAACTACTGGATCGATTTTAATCATTTTTTCAGTGAGTGACATAGGCTATATATTTTATACCCGTGCGAAGCCGGAGCGGGCCGCTAGTATTTAAATAAAACAAAGGAAATTTTATGAAAGTGCAAAAATATGTAGTAAAATAAAATTTTTGAACAGCTTTTTAAAAATTAGGGGTGGGGGCAATGGCCTCCCCCTCCTGTCCCCCTTAGATATGCCTATGTATATATGTTTATGTTTATTATTTTGTTTAGATATGGGTTTCAATTAAATTTATTTAATTGTTATTTGGCCGTAAGAAGCGTACATTTCCATTAAAAAAAATCAAAAGTTTAACGCAGTCTAAATCAATGATCGTCTGTTCACTTTTTTTATTACTTTTATCACCTATACGAGTATTTATTTTTATGTGAGAGACAAATTTATACGAGTATTTTTATTTTTGCGGCAAAGATAACATTTCTAAAGTAATAAATCTCTGTCATATATTATGATGGCCAATATATACTCGCTTGTTATATTTTTAGTTGGTGATGGCTATCGCTTGCTTGCCCGCCTCTGATTTCTTTAGGTGAACGGCTACGATTACGGACTCCGATGCGATAGACTTTATCAGCTGTTGGAGTGGACGCTTTAGCGTTTGCTGTCGATTCTCCATATCAAGGAATTTAAATCTCAGTTCGCTTTCGACATTGCTTTATCGCACCGGACATCTGTTTTCAATTTCGAGTGGTCGTGATAATTACTAATGAGTACGTGTATAATCGAACGGCTTTTTTTTACTTTTTCGGGGGCTTTGGTTTTATTTTGGATTTATGTTTGGGCCGACAATTGTTGAATATCATTCTTGATTTCAGTATTTTGATATAAGATTATTTATTCCTCATTTATTTATTTCGTTTCCTGGCCTTCTCGCTCTTGGCACTCTCGCCGATCATGTCTATACATACTAAGGTATTCTTCCCACTGCAGCTGCACTTATTAAATAATTCGTTTGATTAACATAAGTAAGACCGAATTATGCACTAACTTAAAATCGCTCTAGCAACAAGCAAACACGTCATAGCATAAAGATCAGTTAATTTTTTTTAATCTTTATCAATCTTTTTCGCGCTTATCTGGAAATAAAGTTCATGAGGTCCTATTATCTATTCCAAGCGATCAGTTGCTGTTTAATTGACCGATCGTTTTCGATTTTTTTCTTGATTTCAGTTTACTCTCTGCTCTCCGTTCAATCGTTCGATCGTTTGTTTCTTAAGACACACACAGACCGACCAACCGACAGCTCAGACGGTTTTCGTCTTGTTCAGATCGATTGAACCGAACGGGCGAGTTTAGTTTGCGAGGAGATCGATCTGTCTATGGAGACGTCTTCGATTTGACTCATTGTCTGCTGCCATCCACTTGGCAAGTCTCATAGGAATGCATACAAGTGGTGTACAATATGTCTGTCTGTATGTCTGGTTGTCTGTCCGCCCGTCTGGCTGCCTTCCCAATTGACTCTTCGTCTTATTGTGTGTATGTCTGTTGGTCCCTCGTGTAGTTTGCAGTTCATTTCAATCGCTGATTAAATTACTCTGTGCGCTCTGCATTCTGGACCTAGTTGGTGTTGTGGTGTGGTTGTACGTATTTACAATAGTAGGGAATATAAATTTTGTATTAAGCTTAAGCAACATCGAATTCTCGTTTGTTTTTGCTTCGGTTTTGCGTATACTCGGAGATAACAATCAGTCGCAAGTGCAAGGGCAGTTGGAATTTAGCTTTGAGAAAGAAAGTCGAAATTTCAAAATTTTCGATAATTGAAAGATGAAGCTGAAAACTGTTGATAATGATTCTGATGCGGATCTTTGACAAAAAATAATAATAAAAAGTTTTTATATCAACATACTGAATCTCCTTCAACTAATGCACATATAATAACTCTGTTAATAAAATCGTTTGTATTCCGAACCATACATTATTTTTATTTATTGTTATTATTACAGGGCGTTCTACGTCTATTGTGTCCTTAGCATTAGCAGGAGAAAAGATTTTAATAAATAAATAAACTTTAATACCTTGCACACGAAGTTTTGAATTGCATACATTACAGCTATACAGAAAGTTTGTTTCAAAATTAACCCTAAATCTTCCGTTCATATACAAATATGACAAAATTGAATACTGCCGTTAGCGGAAAAGTTGTTCATATAAAAAAAAGTAAGGGTGGTTGAATGAGGAGAATTCATAAAACGGGGATCACACCCATTGACATGTGTGGAGCGTTCGTTCATTAAAGGAGCCGCCACATCAAACTTGAGGTTGAAACTAAAAAGTTGTTCATACAATAACACAAAACTGTTATGGTTGTATATTGTTCCTAGTTTCACTAAGATTTAAAGATTTATTAAATTTAGATGATGAATAGAAGGCGAAGAGTTACCAGTGGAGTACCAGATTAAGTTACGCAAGATCTGATTCTATACGTATTTGAACACAATTGTTGAACACAACACAAGAGTTGAACTCTAGATTAGGGCACTCCAAAGGGATATTACAATTATAGATTACTTAAATCATTTGACTAATGTACGAAAAATAGTGGTCCGAGTTGGTTACTCTGAGGAACAACCGAAAGACCATAAATTTTGTTCGATAAAATGTTGGAAATCGTAATTAATGATTGAGATGTTAAATACAACGAAATCCATTGCAAAACGTCCAAAGGAAAGCCTAGTAACCTGTCAGACCGATTCCTTTTAAGAAAACAATCTTGCGCCATGGACAAGAAAGTTTTAATTGCTCTGTGATACTTTTTTGAAACACTTTCAACAAAGCTCAATATACACCTGTAATTGCTTACATAAGATTTCCTCCCTATTTTTGTGCCAAGAAATTTATTCCAAACTCTTAATTCTTTAAGACACAACTAAAATATGTAGAACAAAGGGTAACAAAATGAGTCGACACAATATTTTAGTATGTCAGATGTGATTATTATCGGGTTCTGGAGAGAAATTAAGTTTTAGGAAAAAAAAAACAACGTTTTAAGAGAGAATTTCAGAGCATACTGATTGTAGAAAATTTTGGTAAAAAGACTGAGTTGATTGAAAGAAAGCAGCAAACGAATTTGGCAAGGTTTTCCTTTCATATTAACAAATTTATAAAATGATTAAGAATAATAATATTATAAGTTTTATAAGACATCTACTAAAAAGTCCATGGGGTTCAAGTCCAGTAAATACTGTGGCTGAAGCAAGATTGTAGTGTTGTTTTTGGGTATAAAATTTCAAATAAGCAACGATTGGCAGATTGGGACTCGTTTGCTTAAGTCCACATTGTAAGAAAAGTTGTTGACTGTCATTCACTTGGAATGGCCAACAATGATTCTTGTTACAAACGGTCCAAGCAACTCACATGTTTCATTGTCATCCTTACTGAAAGTTACTCCGGGTTTAAAACCTTGAGTCAGACGCTTGACATTTTGATAGAATTTTCGAGCTTCATTTCTGTCGCGTAACATCTCAACATCATCAAACTCCCGCCTTTCTTGCTCCTTTTTCTAGCGTCTGAAAAGGCGTTTCTCCTCTCTTCGTTTCTCTCGATATCGCTCTGTAACAGCTTGCGATGCACCCGACTACAGAGTTCGCTGATAGGAAGCGTTCTTCTCCGCAGTAGCATTCCGACACTCCTCGTCGTACCAAGAATTACTCACAGGTTTTGTATAACCAACGACTTCCTTGGCAGCCCTATCCATGGAACTGGTGACATGTATCTACTGCTCACATATATCTTGTGAAGTCGGAGAGGTTTCCCGGAGCAGTCGGGAGAGTGTGTTTGAAAAGGCTTCTGATTGCAGCTTGCCGACGTCTAGCTTTCGTTGCATGTTCGTGACAAGATATTGGTCGGAATCGATGCTGGGACCACGCAACATTCGCAAGTCCAAGAAGCTTGATGCGTGCCTTCCGTCAATCAAAACATGATCAATGTGGTTGCATGTAATTTGATCTGGACTCAGCCCTGTAGCCTTGTGAATGTTGAGGTGTTGAAATTTGGTACTACTAACTACCATATGGTACTACTAACTACCATATGGTACTACTAACTACCATGTTCTTGCCTGCGGCGAAATCGATTATCCTCTCTCCATTATTGGAGGTAGTGTCGTGAAGGCTAAATTTCCCGGCGGTTGGGGCACAGATTCGTTTCTTTCCAATTTTGCGTTGAAATCGCCAAACGATTTTGACATCGTGTTTGGGACAGCGCTCGTATAGATGTTAAAAGCGCCATAATTTAGTATTGTAGTCTTTCTCTTCCGTCGGGTCGTGTGCACAAATCAGGCTTATATTAAAATATTTAGCCTTGATGCGTATCGCGGCTAGACGCTCGTCAACAGGCGTGAATCTGTAGACGATACTACGTAGTTTCATCTGCATTCAAATTCGTGCTTACTCTAATGGCAGCTATAGCAGATGTCACAGGAGCAACCCTTTCCTATCCATCGCATTTCCTGGATAACAGTGATGTCAGCCTTTTATCGAGGACATCAACCAGCTGGATATTTGCACCGTCCCTATTAAGCGGGCGGACATTCCGTTGATCGTGGTCCATAAATCGCTTACGGGGGTTGTTATCATAGTGTTATCCGAGGCTTTCTTGTTGTTGTCATTGAATTGATTTTGCCATTGAATTGATTTTGCAGCGGCGGGTCCCAAGCCCAACCCCTAATTAAGAGCGGTGAATGTCGCTTTTTCATGTTAGCTCACCTATGAATGGCTGTTCAGAGGCTACTCAAGAGATACGTGCCCTAGCGGACGTTGTGCTTGAATCGTTTGCAAAGAATTAATGTTGGCATTCCCAAGTGAAGAGCAGTCAACAACTTACCTCAAAATGTGAACTTCTGCAAACGAATCCCCATTTCCAATTGAATTAGATTATCCTTTCGGAATGAATATTTATCTTAGCTGAGTGGATTTAAAGATACATATTTTCAGATCACAAAGAATAGAAAAGTAGGGATAGCTTTGGTATCCTTGTTCAGATTAATTCATGGAAATTTATTTATTTTTGTACACGAGCGACCAAATCGACTCACAGTTTCAATTGGTTAATTTCTATTTGTAAGAATAGAATTATTGTCGACGTAAAAATCGCTATATAAGACTTTTAAAATTTTTCCGATGTATTATTTATTTGGAAATGGAATATCATAGTTAATAATAAATAACCACATTAACATGACACATTTCAAATGAAGAAGTTATTAAGAATAGTTCAACTTGGCGTACTTGTTTAGTTTTACTTAAGTCGATTTGAACGATTAGTTTCTTGGAATTATGCTTATTGTTATAAGCGTAAGCGTTGAACTATGGTTTTATCAAATGGTTCGATTTGTTCGTTATTCCGGAAAAAAAAAAGAAAATATCTTTCCATGAAAACACGTTTGACAAAGCTAATCAAATGTTAATTACAAATTGTTCAAGTGCCGCTGCCTAAGACTTATGAACACGAGGCGCATATCCGTAAATAAGTATAATGCTTAGATTAAATAGTTCGACTATTGCTCAAACCGCTGTTTTTATCGAACTATTTGATATGAGAGCATGTGAGTCTCGAACATATAAGAGTACGTTTGTAAAACAAAGCACTTGAGTCATTCAGTTTGTGTGCGATTTCTATTTGATTTTCGATTCGATTTGATGATTCCATTTCACTCGATTGGGCATATCGATGCGTTTTCAAAATGAAAATTTAAGTGCTTCGATTAATTTGGCTTATCAGCAGTAACAGCAACCGACGCAATAATAAAAGTCGAAGTGGCAAGAATGAGAACGAGAATGAGATACAAGCGCAATTAAAAGATTTTCGAGCGAACATTTGTCATTACAGATAAAACGCCTACACAAAAATGCGTTGCTCCATTCAGCTCAGCTCAGCAGTTTATTTCAGGTGAAATCACTTCGATTTGGGCACGTTTTAAAGGGGGAGGCCAAATGATATTGGGCTGTACGGTGGAATTATAACTCAATAAAGAGAAATAAAATTTTTCACAATCGTTTGTATAGGACATACAAGGTCCGATTTCAAACAATAGAAATCAGTAACTTAAGCAAACCTGGCGATTTAGAACTGTTAAAATTTTTTTTGACAAATTACTATTAAGTCGTTTAATGCTAAGGTTTTCAAGTGTTTAGCGCAACAATGAAAGTTTTACATGTAAAACTAAAAATAAAAGTATGCGGTGGCATCTTCCACACTCATATATCCAAGCACAAAAGTGTCTCTATGCTTGGCTTTAGAGAGATTCGATTAAAACTGAGGAGTCTACTTTTTTTATTACTACATGTTTTAATTTCGAACGCAAGATTAATATAAAATTTTGATGTTTACTTAAAAAGTTATTAAAGGTCTTCCCGACATATGTAGATACTTTCTCTTAAACGAAAGTATCTATGTCGGGAAGACTATAATTATAAGTTTTTTAGAGATACATGCGTTGGGTATCTCAAGCTAACTGAATACTAATAACTGATTTACATGACATCTTCCCTGACATGGCTACATATCTCATGTTGATATATTATTCACACATAGTCTATCAAAAATGTTATTGCTGATACGAAGTGTGTTACAACCAAAATGAGTTATAAGTTGTATGCGATGTATGTTTAAAAAAAGGTTTCTTCTTAAAATTCCATTTTGAATTTTTTCTCTTTTGTTCGGTTAGTACACATGTTCCCAAAATATGTTGATATAATCAGCCCTTTTACATTTTTAGTTTGTTTTTGAAATATTTAAAGGTTGGACTTTGGTTTAGTGTGCTCAGCAAATTTTTGCTATCGAAAAGAATGGATCAATAAATTTTGATGAAAAATAAATAGATGTTCTACAAGAAAATGTTTGTAAGTGGTAAAAAAAAAGTATTTAGAAGATTTAAAAGCTCTTCACAGAATGCCGAGAAGATGTTAATGATGCCTTGAACGCCCCATCACATCACGACACAATAAAAATTGTTATAGAGAATCATCAAATCGCTATTAGAGAAAATGCTTTGGATGTCGACATATCGGTTGAGGCATGTCATCCAATTATTACGGATGTTGTTTTATGGTTCTAACGTCGAAATCAAAGCCCATTCATTACAAGGGAAGCAGCTAGAAGAGCAGGACAGAAAACCACGCGAAGTTCGGTCAAATGTGATGGTTTTCTTACTGATTTCGTCGACTATAATGGCGTGGTGCATCTTGCCAGTTGTACAGTATTTATGGCTCTTCCGTCAAGATAAAAAACATGCTCCTCGTAGCTTGTTCGTGTGTTTTGGCCAAAAATAACACCATAATCATGCTCCTGTATTTACCGGACTTGGCCTCTGCGAATTTTCTCCTGTTGCCAAAACAGAAAATATAATGAAAGGACAGCGTTTTACAACGGCTGTGAAAATAGAGACCTCATCGCTGGAAGAGCCATACTAAAAAGCGTATATTAGAAGTGCTACGAAGATTAGAAAACGATGACAGAAGTGAATAATATCTGAGGAAGTTTACTCTCAAGGGGCCAATAAATATTGATATTGATGTATAAATAAAGATTTTTCAAGAAGAATGAAAATACAATTTTTTTTTACATACATCGTATATTCTTAATCAGTTCGAATGTGTGTATATAAACTAGTCTCTCAGTTTTTAACTAATCAATCTAAAATTGGTACGAAGACTCTCTGGGTCTGGATGCCCAAGTCGGTATGCTATGCCTACTTTAAAGGGATGCCGCTTTACAAATCCAACAAGTAAGGAAATACAGTCGGGCGTAACCGACTGTAAGAGGCCCTGTACCAGTTCAGGTCGCCTAACAAACATATTAAATGTTTCCCGAGCTTATGACCAAACACATGACCACTTCTCACTGCGCGAATATGAATGAAAAGAAAAGGGGGGTCGTTCAAATTCAATTGCTTATAAAATCGCCATTTATTATCCGATTTTGATGAACTTTTTGGATTTTTGCTTAGAGAGACGTTATCTCTATATTGGTACACTCAATTTTTTTTGTGCCGAAGAAATTTTCACCCTAAGGGGTGATTTTATGGGGAAGGGGGGGGGGAGGGGAGAGATCCTTTCGTTCATACAGACGGACAGACGGACAGACGGACATGGCTATATCGACTCCTCTTTCATTCCTGACCATAATGGGGGTAACTTTGGGGGGTCTCCGACCATTATTTCTACCTGTTACATACATTTGCACAAACCCAATAGGCTCTTGTAACTCGGTACAGGGCCTAAAAAGTGTTACTGAGTGATATCAATAAAAACTGTTTTATAAAAGTTAATATTAACTAGACGTGAAAGACGATTAACATTTGGAAAAACTGTAAAGCCAAAGAACAAAAGCTTAATTTGTAGCTTAAACTTTTATATCGAACCTTATTTATGTACGCATGTATCGTATGAGGCCACAGAAAGCAAACTAATTACGCGATAAACAAGCATGTTTAGCGTCGACGATGAAGTCGAATGAATCAAATGAAATATGATTGCAGTTTAGAGACAACGACATGCGAAAGGGTCTGGTCTATATATCGCATTGGCAGAGCTACAGTAGGGGGCGTGATGGAGAAAGGCGTATGGAAGCATTGCTTCTGTGGTCGTATTTGTGCTGCAATCGATTAAAAATCCATAAAAATATATTTCTAGATTTTATTTGCTGATCAAACGAAGGCACTTTGCTGTCCCCCTTCCTCAATGTATCTATGCATGTACATACATACATATGCCTCGGTGAGCGTAATTAAGAGTTACTGTGGCAAAAGAGGTGGGCTTCTGTGGTTATAGATACATTTCAGTATAAACAACAACAACAACAAACATTATAAAAGAAGGCAAATAGCAAGAGATAGAAAAAGAAATATTGTTTTTGGTATTGTTTGAAATCTATGTATGCCATTAGTTGGCCAGATCGCTAGCGGTGATAATAATTCATATTCGACTACTTTGCCCCCACAAAATTTGTTATCTTCCGCTGTTCGCCCGCTCCAATCGCTTGCCCAGCTCAATGAACAAACATCGAACAAACGAAATTAAATCGTAGATTAAAAACAAATCATTCATGTTCAAAAATAAGTACAACATTTCATGTTGTGTGCTTTCATTCTCGCGGCACCCTCTTCCCCAACGCATCCTCCTCGTCAGCTGTCATGGCACAAAAATTGATTTTTATCATTTTTGCCATCGGCTTTGAAAGTAACAAGAGTATTACATGGAACAAAATATCATTAGCTCCCATTGTAGTAAGTTGACTTTAATATCTACCACTAGCAATACCAATCGTGTCTTCGATAATTTGAATTTTTTTTTATTTTTACAGCATAAAATTTCATCTGATTTAATTACCGGATAGATACAAAACAACTGCAGTGTTCTTTCTTGTTTTACCTAGTGTTGGAAAGATCGCCAAAATTTAATACACAAAAGCAAAGTTGCAGCGAGGTGGTTTTAAGAAAATAATTGAACGGCAATTAATGTAGAAAACGGAAGTATTCAAAAAAAAAAAAAAAAATCAAGTTTTGGAAATAATAAATTTATTTGACTATTTAAATTAAGTTTGATACATGATTCCAATTGATTGTTCCACAAAATATTCACCACTCTATTTTCTATATTTTCTATTTCTTAAGTTTGAAAACAGAAAATAATTGAAAGGGGATAAATATAGATGAATGAATATGGTGGTTGAGAAAGCTATTTGAATTGTAAGTCATTAATTTTGCCCATAGCGATAAGACCTATGAAAACTTTGTCTCGATAAAACAACATTAAAAAAGGTCGGAACACTCTCATATTTATGTGTCAAACTTCCATCCGTAGAAAGCCACAATATCGGTATTAAGATATTATGTAACAGCAAAACAAAATTTATTCATTCAGAAATCAAGTTGTGGTAATTAAAAATAGTATTTAAGACTTACATATGTTCCATACCCATAATAGGCATGTTCGCAGCAGTCCATTAATGATGAGAAGTAAAAAGAACTGATTGTTAAGGTAGCACCAATCAGTACAATAATTATAAAGGTCCTCCCGGGTATTTAAAAATTACTGTAGTTCGCGTATAATCTAACAATTGATCGAATATATCGATAATCCAGAAACGATGGCACCAACTGTGGTGTAAACCGCATGTCACTACACAAAGAAAGACTCCTTCTGTCTATGGTAATTAAACTAATAATAAGAGTTTTGATAATAAGCGTTGGTTGCAATGCAACTGCATATGGGATATAGCAACAAATATTTTACACCCAATCGGGTATTAAACTTAACACCTACTACGTTTCAACGTCCATGCACCTCAACGAACTGTTAATATGAACCGAAGTACATATGTAAGCCCTATGAACTAATGACTTCCTATGGTACTGAAGGAGTCATTAGTACGGCTTCCTAATCAAGTTAATTAGGTTTACAAGATTACTCGCAAGATATTGACCGAAACGACAGGGTACCAGGTTGCACAGCATAGGAACAGTGAAGTGATATAAGTGCTTAGTCTTGATTTTCAACTTTGTCAATATTAATTACCGTATCTAATGTGCTAATTTTTCTTAAAAATATTAAATTTTCATGTCTCCCTGGTCCTGATAATATTCCTAGTTTTAAACTAAAACTCTAGCTCTATTTGTGAGCCATTGTCTCTTCTTTTTTCTCTTTCTATAAAACAAAGCAAATTTCCAACTATTTGGAAACAATCTTTTATTATCCCTTTACACAAGAAGAGCAGTCAATCTGATGTCTTGAATTATAGAGGTATTGCTAAATTAAGTGCTATACGTAAATTATTTGAGCAAATTATCACTGATCAATTGCAACGATCGGTTATGGCATTCACTTCTATAGTAAATAAAGGTTTTGTGTCTGGACGACAGACCAATGTTATTTATAAGGATTTTAGCAAAGCTTTTGACAGTGTATATCATAGTCACCTTATACATAAACTGAAAGCTTTAGGATTTCCACACTCTTTAGTTAATTGTATACAATCCTACCTTGTAGGTAGATCTCAAAAAGTATTATTTAACAATTGTTTGTTTATATCTATTAATGTGTCTTCTGGTGTTCCACAAGGAAGTCATCTTGGGCCATTGCTCTTTGTTTTGTTCATTAATGATCTCCCTTTAGCAATAAATCATGCTCATGTATTGATGTATGCGGATGATGTCAAACTATGTTTGTCATATTCTGATGATTCCCAACATAGCTTATTACAAGCAGATTTGATTTCGTAATATACTTGGTGTTTAACAAACTGTCTTAACTTGAATATTTCTAAATATAAATGCGTGACATTCCATCGCAGACAGCGTTATATCATGACCTATTTTCTGGGTGTGCATAACCTTAGTAGGAAAATTTGTATAAATGATTTAGTTGTCCTTATGGCCCCTTAATTAAGCTATAACAATCATATTGTGTGTATGGTTAATAAAGCTAAAGGTGTTCTTGGCTTTATAAAGCGGTGGTGTAAGGAATTTAATGACCCTTATACTACTAAACTTCTATACACATCACTTGTTCGTCCGATTATGGAGTTTGCATCATGTGTTTGGAACCCACATTATGTAATTTACCAAGATCCTATCGAGTCTGTTCAAAAACCAATTCTGTTATTCGCGCTCAGAAACCTCAATTGGGTTTCTGATATACATCTCCCTTCTTATGTTTATCGATTGAAACTTATTGATCTTCCGACTCTATCTGCTCGACGGTTAATGCTCTCTGTCGTTTTCCTTCTTTGTGGGGAAGTCAATTCTCCTTATTTTCTTCAGTCTTTATCTTCAAATGTTCCTTCTCGCTTTACGCGAAACTATGTGCCTTTATGGTTGTCATTTTGCACATCAAACTATGCTTGCCACGATTTATTTCGGACTGTCTGCTATACCTATAACGAATTTTCTCATCTATTATCCTACAATTCTTCTTTAAACTACATAAAAAATCTGTCCTTATCTATGAACTTCAATAAATTGTAATTTCGTATTTTCATTTTAATCTTTGATTTACAACTGCTTGGACCACTCCATGGCTGTGAGTTGAGGCACAGTCGGTCAACTGGGCGACCAAACAAAAATCCTCCAACGGGTCTGAGTAGACGAAACTTTCCTCCTATTTTAGCGATAAGGTAGAAATAAGATGTTCAGTGAGCAACTTAGTCTTAAAATATTTGTAATGCAATTGATTAAATTTATGTAGTTGTAAATAATAAATAATAATAAATAATAATAATAATAATAATAATAATAATAATAATAATAATAATAATAATAATAATAATAATAATAATAATAATAATAATAATAATAATAATAATAATAATAATAAATAAATAATAACAATATCGCTTAATCCTCATGAAACATCGGAATGAATCGATTACTATCCATAACCGAACTGCAAAACTCCGTTACGCTTCCAAAACTTCATAAAAAAAAAATTTCGAAACAAAGGTAATGCTTTGTGAACATCGTTACGACATCTTTGTTCTCTCAAGAACCATCTTCATCCTAACAAAGAGTAACGATCTTGGACCACCGTTTCGCCATCTTCGAAACTACACAACGAACCGTTAAGTGTTCCGCAGTTTTACTGCGGCAACTGCCTGGATTTCATCCGACACTTTCATCAACATTTTATTGACCTTTATCATTAGCAACCACACCAATACCAAAGCTTCGAAATATATATAGATGCAGCTGATAACAAAGACGAGTCTGTCTCAGAAACACTTTGGTAGGTGTTGCTACGCAATTATTCGCCAGACTGATCAACCAAACAGTCTGTTACACCCCTGCACCTCGTTGAGGCTATATCAATCGCTACCAGCTAGGCTACTGCTGTCGATTAGTGGCTGGTGAGGTGAGACACTGACCTGTGCTTACCCTATATCTGGTCTTGCTGCAGAGTCTAAAGGAACGGTACACAAACATTATTTTAACGAAATATTAAATATTTTAGAAGTAAAAACATTTACCAATCTTCAATTACACACACAGCTTATGTGTGAAAAATTCATAATATCCTTTCTTCACCTCTCTCTCATGTAGGGTATTGCGATCCAACATGTTTCATCGAGCAAGCTTTAGACTCGTCAGCCAACTTGTGTGTGAAATGATGAATTTTGGTTCTTTTCTTTTGCCATTCAATGGGTTTTTTCGCAATGATGCATTTCAATCATAAGATGCAAATATTCAGTTCTACAAATCGTTAGTCCATTAAGACAATGAGTATATTTCAAAAGTATTGAACGATTCCTTGGATTGTCGTTATTATTTACACTCAAATGTTATTCGCACTAATTGTAAAATTCCTCTCCCTCTCCTTAACTCTTTACGTATGCGGAATGCGAAATTACAGCGACTTGATTCAATTATCCTCAACTTCGTCGCCGTCACGTCGTCGACTTCTTCTCATGTTTAAAAAAGATTTTTCAAACAAACAAATTGCACGTCGATTGACTAAAGCCTGGCTTAAAGGGGACTTTAAGCAGTGCGTCTAATCGGCCAAATCCATAAAACCGAAACCGAATGAATGAGTGAACTAGCGAATAAACGACTGAACGACAGCTAATCGATATGCCATATATGTATGTAAGTATATGGTAATATTGACTGAGTGTTTGGTGGGGATTGCTGCGATCGTGTGTATGTGTGTATGAGGGCCGCCACCGCTTCAGACGCGTCGAAAACAAAAAATTACACACTTATCTAAATGCCAGCCTCAGAGTCTCGGTTTCCATTATGATACAAAGATACACATTGCGTCGAAATCTCGGGGCAATCAATAGCGAGCGAGCTGTGTGTAGTACGTATCTGCGTCGCCAATGCCAGCCATATCGAGCAGTGTCGCGTCGCGACGTTCTGCTTATCAGTCTGCCAGCAGCCAGCGCTTAGAGTGCCGGTGTGGGAAGGGAGGAGCGGCCAAGGTGTACGGATGAAGATGCAACAAGCAGCTGCAGTGCCGTGGGGAAGTGGAGAGATATCATACATAATTTACATGGCAACAAGCGCCATTAAAATCCGAAGACGCAGAGCTGCCACAAATATATCGCATGCGAGAAATTTTCTTGTCCCAAGCGACATGCACGCAACAAGTTTTGGGCCAAAGAATGTGAGACCTGCCGCGGCCTTCCAACAGCCTCCCTCCTGGTCAGGCTGGTCGGTCAGTCGTTCGGCTGTTTGGCTGATGGATGCGTGTATGTTTACAGCGTTGCTCAGTTTGTTCAGTTTAGCATAATTGCCGCCGCGCGCCGCATCTGAAGATGTTGAGGAAAGAAGGCACAGGCGACGGTCCGGTCCCATAGTGGCCTGGCCGCTCCGGACCAAAAGCAAACCAAACCATTGACTTGTGAGCCGCCTGTTTTGTCGGTTTATTTGTTGTTGCTGTTGCGGGCGAAAATTAATGTTAACAACGTGTTCGGCTTGTTTGGTACCATTGCACGTCAAGGATCATGCCACTTAATGGCTTGGCGCTGTGTGCCACTGACAACCACTACACTGACTGCAATCCAGAGGCTGTTTGGGTGTTTGATTTCAGTCTTTCTTCATCATTCATTTTGTTTGCGCTGTGCACTGGTTTTTGGTTTGGTTTTCTTTTGACGCATTAAAACATTTTAATTATGGCTCAAATGCTTGGATATCGCTCTGTGTGAATATGTGTCAAGAGGTGTTCTGACAGTAGTCGCCGTTTCGATGTTTTTAATATTTCAGTTTTTGAGGTGTTTTCAGTTTTGCGTTGAGGCTTAAAGTTTAAATGCTGGTCAAATGTGCATTAAGTTGTTTTAAGATAACACATGTTTAAGATCTTGTGCTTAAGTTGGTGGAAAAACAAATTAAATTCGGATTTACTTAAATACGCGTTAAGTTGATATTCCGACGGATGAGACTAGAATATAAGGCTTCAAAATATATTAGATAATCACTTGGAACGTCTGGTAGTGTGGTGTATTTAAAAATATTGTCGAAACAAGAACTATTGTATAATCGAGACTCCGATTATTTGCTTGGAAAGGGTTGAGATGTGGTGTGAATTGGATTTTTGAAACAGCTAACAGCACTGACGTCGCATGAAAAACTGAAAACTCCATCGATTTTTAACAAACTGTTATAACTTGTTGTAGTTTTGATGCTATTTGAAAATCTTGGAGAAGATCGAATGGAAAAATTCATTCATCAAATAGTCATAGACACCGATTTGTTGTCAGCTTTTCCTAATTGCTTCGCAATTATATGTTCAGAATGGTGCATTGTGGAAAGATTGTTGTGAAAAATTGATATCATAGAAAATGGATTACGAATAAGTGCTGAACAGGCTTGACTGTTGGTTTGATGGTTTGATTATTGACAATCTTAGTAAAGTATTCACTTCAATAAAATCATGAAAAGTTCTTTATTTCTTTGATATTTAAAATACTTTATGCTAAACGTTATACTCATTAATTTTTGATAAACAACATTTCTGAATTTGTCTCTGGATAGTCGAGATCTCCAAGTTCATATGAGCGGTCAGACAACCAAGCAGATGGATCTGTTGATTCGACTTTCGATCTTGATCTATAATACATACTTTTTTTACAGCATGTTTTTGTATTTTACAATACATACAATTGCACATCTTAGGGATTCTGAACGAATGACATGTCGGGTTGTACAATGAATAAATAAAACCAGCATTCGTATAAAACAAGCTGAATTTTATTAAATATTTCCAATTGGCTTTAACCCTAGTCATTCGTAAAGAAATCGATTAATTTTAATTGAAGGTACTTAAGCACGTACACGTTTATTTGTAGTCAGATGTATAAAAAAGTTTTGTCATATTTTTTTTCTTTAAAATTTTCAATTGCTTTATTTATAAAGAAACATTATCAATCAATTATATTTTTCCCTTTTTGGTCGATGACCTTTTGCCATCTATCCGCCAAATAAAGCCTTTCTACGAAAAACGTATCGAAGTTGTTTTTGAGGCGGTCCATAGAAGCATACTACATACCATTCAAATCATTCTGCAGAAGTCGAAATATATAATAAAGGATGACGCAAGATACGGTGAGTTTAGTTGGTCGTCCCAACAAGGTGAGGCGCACTTAATTTTGTTGGATTAACACAAAAGTGTGTTTATGTGTTGGTTAGATGGAACATCAGAAATTTTCAATTGATCATTTCAAGTTTTTTTGTCTTTCGGTGTCGCTGCTGATAGTTCATCGCGCTTTAACCAGGATCGCTTGCTCTTGAGGTGACAACTCGGTCTAATGCAATTTCATTCACTAACAAAGTGTGGTACCCAAATATCAAATTTGCTGACCGATCCGAGCTTGTATAATTGCCATAAAACGTTTTTATGATAAACATAAAGGATCGAGGTCGATATTACCATTTTGAAAGCGCTTGCCCAATCACGTCCTCCGATTTTGAACAAACTTAATACGATTATTATTAGCGAACTCTGCAGTAGTAAAGCGAGTACAGGGAGTAAAGCGAGCTGCTTCAAAGCGATATCGAGAGAAGCAGAGAGAGGAGAGATACCTTTTAAGATGCAAGAAACAGGAACACGAAAGGCGTAAAGTTTAAGGATGTTGAAAGTTTTTTAGCCCGGAGTAACGTTCTGTAAAGACGATAGTGGGAATCTGATAACAGATGTACAGAAATCACTAAGATTACGGAAAATTCATTTTTCTAACGTACGAGGAGGTGATTAAAGGCACAATACCGCTGATGAAGAAATCACATAGGAACCACCAGTTAATGATGGCACTATTGTAGTGCAAAGGTCGTCTGTAAACCCTTTAAAACAAAGAATTCTGATAGAATACATCTACGCCAGTGCCCGTACATACAGATGATATTAATAGTGGGTCTAGCGGCGAATGAGGACAAAGTACTTGGACGAAGTACTTGTCATCTTGGACGATTTTAACTTCAAAGTTATAAAATGTCAGCATGGAGATCAGGCGAAGAATCACGCAAATATATGCTATTTTGGGCAGAGCAAGCAAATTAGATGTAAAGCCCTCGCTCTAAGGACGAAAATCAAGATATACAAGACGCTGATACTTCCGGTCCTACTGCATGGCGCAGAGCCGTGGACCGTGAGAGTCAGATTCTCCGCAGGATATTTGGCAGGATATTTGGTCCGTTTAGAGTCGGCGACGAGTTTAGTTCCAGAATGCACCACGAGTTGTATGAGCTATTCGATGAGGTTAACGTAGTCCAGCGCATAAAATTACATCGGCTGCACTGGGCTGGAATAGATGAAAGAGCTCCAGCACGCATGGTTTACATGGGGGCCAAAACTTGATTGGAGGACGACCGGGCACGCGTTGGAATGACCAGGTATGGAGAGATCTCTTCATACTATGCATATAACTACAAATGCGGCCACGACCGAGCGACGGTTATATGGTGGGTTGGGCATCGTCCCATCTAACATGGTGGGTTGGGCATCGTCCCATCTAACATCCAATTTATGTACATATATACCAAAATTTATACAATTTGGTTAAGGCGTGAAATAGTAACATCCACCCAAACATCCTAACAATCTTTCGTATTTAAATTATTAATAGGATGATGGAATATTGTTACATGGAGCAAACCTGGTGAATATGTTTTATTTTGTTTGGTTACTTATAGAATGTATAATTATTTTGTAATTTTAGCTTATTTTATTTGAACTATTTTTCGAATTCTCTCAAAATAAATTAATTATTATTTCTCATTTTAAATAACTTGGCTGCTTATATGGTTTGACTCGCATTTCCTCCGACTTATCATTGGCAATAGTCGGCGTATCTTTTTATTGGCAACAAGAAGGCAATTACCTGCAGCGCGTCTGTTGCTACTGCTGCTTGTTACATTGATCAAACGTTTGATTCGGAATTTATGACACAATATCTTGATAATGGCAGAGACGCCAGTGAGTAAATAGCGAACAGGCAGCATTACTAACAGTTGTTTCGAATCCGAAAAAATTTATATCTGATGTCGCATTTATTCGTATTCATTTACAAGAATGGATTTTAAACTTCCGGACTTAAGGCATAACTTCTGGTTAAAAATTACCCTTTCTCGTGTTTTAATTTAGTTTAGCTAAAAACTCAACATTTTATGCATCTTATATTAATCCTGATAATTTATCCCATACGGATCCAGATAAGAATTTATCCTATATGTACAATGCCAGAGTATACCTAATGTACGCATCTATTGTAAGCGTTATATTCCATATTCTGCTTTAAGGTTGCTGCAGAATTCTAAAGCAAATTTCGGAATTTTTTTCGTTAAAATGGACTATTTTTCACTTTGTATAAGATATCACGATTTGAGTTCACTTGGAATTGTTATTCAGATATAAATATTTTCAATGCGAAGAGAATCCGAATCGCGATATCTTTTTGGAAGTAAAAGGCAGACCATTTTAACGAGATCAGTTGCGAACATTTTTTTCGGATTCAAAAGCTGAAACAGGGCGATAATCATTTTTATGTTAATTTAATTGTACCAAATGATCAAAATAAAAAATACGATTAGCCAATTTTTTCTAAAATCATACAAATGCTGGTGCATATCTAAAGATTTCATGAACTTTTAAATAACACCCTGCTTATGTGTAAATATATAGGAAAGTATCTTTGGTGGCCTTATCAACATTAACCATCAATAACAAGAATTGCCTCATTGCTTCTGTTTCTGAAGCTCGTTGCTCACTGTGCGTCATTTATTTAGAAATTGACAAGCATTGATTCATAAAAATCACATCGAAATGCAGAAAATATGAATTTTATTTGAAATGTAGCACGGAAAATCGGCGGGATGAGGGCGGGAACTGGGCACCGACAAGACCAAATACAATATATGTCTCGGCTGCTTTTATTGTTATTGCTTCGTTTCTTTCTAATTGCCACCAATTTACTACCAAAATCACAGTCATGGTGGTGGTTAAGAGGGACAATGGGAAGCAGTCATTTTATTCGTCTTCCTAACTAAACTTTAAAAAATTCCCTCTCATAGGATTTTGACTACGCACATGTATGTTCCTCCTCAGCATGGTTTTTCTGCTGATGTAAGCACATAATGTTGAGCTGCCTTCTTGTGATGCTTTCCCTTATCTTTTTACTGTTATCACGTAGCCATCTAGGCTGAAGTCGACATCAACTTGTGACAGTAGCTGTTTCTTATTGTCGTCGCTGCTTGATACGATTAACTGCCAACAATCGATCCCCAAGAAAAGCACCCATTCATATCTTTGTTCGAATTTGATTCGTTGTACGAGTATCTTTTATTGCCAAACATGGAATTGTTAATTACATTTGTAACAACGGCAATAGCAGCAAATAAATATCCAATCTGTGTTATCTCTGTATGTACTGTGGAATGCATAAGTATTTCGATATGTCTCCGGATTTTTTTGACGTACGACTATGTTGGGGTGTTGTTCGAATATTTTTTCAAACTACGACTTGGTCTTTTTTGTAGAGCAAGAAGAAGAAGATGTTCGAGTTATGCAAGGATAGAGCAAACGAGATAAATAAATGCGTGATTGTTTTCGATCTTGTATAGAGTTATTAATTGGAAACCAATTCGGCTAGATTTGAATGATTTCATCAAAATAAGTTTTCTCCGAACAATTGAATTGTCTTTAGAGGTGGAGATTGATCAAAATCGGAAGTGTGGTGCTCCGCAGTAAACAAATTTTTACGTATATTTCCATACATTTGGGGTACAGGGAATAAATTTGTTGTACATTTTAATGAGACTATAAGGAACATATGAATCCTTGAAAAAAAAAACTATTTTGACAAAAAATCGCCAAAATGCAACTTTGGCCTGAAATAGCCACCTCTAAATCTTATCAGATCGGACTATAACTTCACATTTCTTTGTTTTGAACCAAAACTAACATTTTTAAACCCTGAGACTTTCAATTACTTCAATTTTTTTTTATTATATTGTCGCTATAATGGTTGAACTTCAACTATTCGGCGAATTCTGGTGTATATAAATAAATCTCATTATTTTGCGTTGGAAAGTATGAATAATTGGTTTTTTCTAATATGTGATATAATTTTCTGAAAAACCCTCCAACTTTCAAAATCGGTTCAGCACTTTCAGAGATATTACCAAACAAAAAAAAAAAAAATCACACAGACAGACAGACGAACGCGTTATTGGGATATTTTCTTCTGAAAACCGTATGATTTTAAAAAATCAATAGCACCAATATTTTTTGTATGTAAAGATGATGTTCCACTGAATTAGTAGCTGTTTTTAGTAATGGGTTCGAAAGGTCCTAATCAATCTAAACTATTATTATTATCGCCCCTTCGATTTTGACCAAACTTAACACGTTTACTTCTCCTGATCATCTTAACATGTACATATACAAAATTTCATCTCTGTACCTTGAATGGATGTTTACTTCTTCTGATCCTCTTAGCATATATACCAAATTTTATCTGTGTGCCTTAAATGGATGCAAAGACATGATAAATTCTGATTATCGCTTATATGGCAGTGGGGCATTGCCCCTCCAATTTTGATCAAGCTTAACACGTTTACATCTCCTGTATACTACAATATGCTTACAAACTTTCGCATTTATAATATTAGTAGGATGATCAGCGAGTCGATATAGACGAGTCTGTCAGTTTAGCTGTCCGTATAAACAACGATAGCTAAGAGATTATAAGAGATAGAACCTCCATGTTTGGATATTTAAATTCTCCTATAAGTTTTTCAGATAATTTGAATTCAATATTAAGTATTTTGAATTATATAAAATCTGGTAATGCAACCTTATACATTTTCTAATTAATTTTTTTTTTCAGGTTAGTTTGCAACAGAAAGAACATCGTAAGTATTAAATCTCTCGAGAAAATGCGGTTAATATTAAGCCATAATTTAAAAAAAAAAACAAGTAACAGCTACTGTCAAGATGTTGGACTATATTTAATTCTATATTTAAATTGAGTAGAGCGAACGATGTTATTGAATTGTCAAGATCTTAAATTTTTTAACTTTCCCTTTTGGTGAAAATCTCTTGGCATTTCTTCATATTTCGAAACAGATAATAGTCCGAGTGGTACAAATCTGGAGTACAAATCTGGAGAACACAGCGAATGCCTTTGTTTTTATTGAAGTGTGAACCTTTGATTATTATGATGGAACAATAATTTTTGTTCTTCAAATAATGATTTCATTGTCTAATCGAACCAAAAATGATTTAATTTAATATTTTATTACTCAATAAAAATTATTCCAAAATCTTAAAATATCAATAAATCTATATCTCAAAAAACCGCCCAACAAAACCATAGTTTTTATTTTTGCTATTGGTTATGAATCGTTTATGATTGGGTTTATGATTGGGTTTAAATTTGTCCAAACACTGTTTCGAAGTGTTCATATGTTCTTTTCAGATGGTTATCATGTCAGCTATATCACAAAATTTCACTCTTCGAATCTACAGAACGATATACGAGTAGATTTTCTTATTTGATTCTTTGAAAAGTATTTCTTTTGGAGGTCCACTGGGTTCCTCAGCCATAATCCATCCATCCATAATATTTGAACTGGCTTTTCGATTTTGCATAAATGTTTTATGGTTCGGATGTCATATTTATGATGTGTCTTTGTGAGGCTAATTACTGACGAAACTAATTCACATTTGAGTCCCCCAAATATATTAAACCCCTCTTTTTGCTTTATTTAATAATTAATGCCTTCATTATTCGTTTTATTGGTAGTTTTTTATGTTAGCTACACCCTATAGTGAACTTATCGTGCCCACCTCGACATACGAGTTTGAGGTTGGCATTTCAAGAAATGAAAAATTTTTAAAACAGATTTTACTTTTATTTGGTTTTTTTTTAGCTGTATTAATATGGGCGGTAATCCAATTTCATGGATCTCTATTTGGCAAAGTTACAGTTCCAGGTCCGTTCGAAGAAGTTAAGTTGATATTGACTAAAATATGCTATGCTTAAAGTGGACTTGGTCACAGAGAATAACCATACCGATTTTTAGCATGATACGAGGAAAACTAAAAGACTAGTTCCATACAAAAAACATAAAGACGGACGAACAGAGATATTTCGACTTGTCTTTTCATGCTGATCAGGAATACACTTATTAGGGTCTTTGGCGTGTTACAAAGTTTGTGTCGAAATGAATATACATACATACTATATTCGATAAATGTGAAAACTATAAACAAATTACTTAAACCTGAGAAACTATACTAAATTCACATAAAATATTCGACCACACAAAAACGAACATTCAATTTTACAAGAGCCAGATAACTTTATAAGTATTTTAGACTTGGTTCCTTTGGCTCCAGTCGTATGGGCAACTGCCGTCTCATAGATAACTTTCTGGCTGATGGCTGTTACTTTATTGAACGATAACTTAGCGCCGGCAAAACTGCAGACAGGTTGAGCGCTGATAAACGAATGTAAAGGATTTTAGCACAGATACTTTACATAATTATTTTATAAGTGAGTTGCTTGGTTTATTTCATCGTTCGTTGCTCCGCTTTTTGTATTGGCGATGCACTCCTAAATGAATGATTCACTACGTAGTGCACAAAAAGTGTCGACTTCGTTCTCGATACTCACGAACGTTGTCCTGCAAATTTTCAGTTGAAGTGCATATTCCAATAATCATTTTCACATATACATATATGCTTATATATACATACACACACATACTTAGCGACTCGTTTTGGATATTCACTCACTCACTCATTCGCTCACTCACTCACTGGCAGATAATGCTGAAGAGATTAGCTCTGAGTGCAGCCGTAAGAAGTCGATAAGACTTGCGTTCCTTAGCATCCAAGTATCCAAATGCACACAACATATGCAGTTGTTGCTCCTGATGTTCTGCCACTACAAAAAATAAAAAAAAAAAAAACGAACACAACAGCAGATCCACGCTCTGGATGGCTGTCTGCGCATCCGTCCGTCTGGCTGGCTTCTATCATCATAATATTAAAAACAAAAAGCCCAAAGTGTGCAGTAGTATCTTGACTTGGTTATCCAAATGTTTCGTTGTATACGGATTGCAGATTGTGTCTGCCTTTCTTCGTTGAGTTCACTCAGCAAATGCTGCCGAGCTACAGCGATGCTTTTACTGATGGTTTTTCAAATAATAATTTTCGAACTACATATTTAGTGTATGGTGTGTTACTAAAATTTCGAGTACTTATAAACAGCTATTATCTATAAACTATTACCGATTTGACTTTACCTTTTTTTTTTCTGCAGTTTGTCTCACAATGGTCTCTTTTTTTTGCAAATCCGTAAAGTCATGCAACTCTAAAATAGACTTACTTTAAAATATGTAAATGTGTTGTAGAAAACTCGATCTGACATAGTAAATCAAAATACAGGATCTATCTTAAAGGCATGTTATATATTTATTAAAGCAAGAATATGTGTTGAAAGTATTAATAATTTTTAATGTACTCTCCATCTACAATTTGTCGCTCTTGATTCTTCCATTTCCATTACACCTTAAAGGCATCGTTTAAAACTGTTGTCACGGCGACCTGGCTGAATTCAATCATATGAAAATCGGTGTCTTTCAAACAGAAAAAAATAATCGGCTGGACTGTAGACTCCGTGAGCCAACGTTACTGCTTTAAGTTTTGACAGAAACTCACGGTATCGTAGAGACATGTGACAAAAGTTTGGGAAGCATCTTGCCGCACACTTTTAGCCATTTTCATTTTTCCTTATCGATGCAATGTACAACAGCATTTAGAATGTTTATAGTTTGACTTAACGCTGAACTACAATATAAAACCAGGAGCAATTAGCTGGTACACAGATGGTTCCCTAACAGACGAAGGAAGTGGTGTTGAAGTCTTCGGACCACGCACTAAATACTTCGAACCACTAGGGAAATTCACAAGTATCTTTCAGGCAGAAATATATGCAATAGAAAGATGTGCTCAATTTAATTTAAATAGGGGGTACAAGAATCAAAGAATTGCTATCTTCTCTGATAGCCAGGCGGCTATTAAAGCAGTTAGTTCGCCTATGATCAAATCCAAGCTGGTCATGGAATGCATAAGCAAACTAAATAAACTAGGAATATCTAATAAGATCAATATATACTGGGTACCCGGACATGCGGGCATACCAGGAAATGAGCAAGCAGACGACTTGGCCAGGAGAGGGGCAGCGTCCCTTTTCATGGGTCCAGAGCCTTTCTGCGGGCTCGGACCAGGATCAATGAGAATCCTGGTAAAAGAAGAAGGAAAGAAAGCAAGGGACCTTTTCTGGGAAAAATGTGAAGGACTAAAACAGAGCAAAAAGCTGCTAGGCCCTTACAACAAAAGGAGATCGGAAATTTGCAACGGTCTTAAAAGAAAAGATCTAAGAATGGTTTCGGGCTTCCTGACCGGACACTGTATACTTAAGAGACACTTGTATAAAATCGGAATCGAAGGTGATAGCACCTGCAGATTCTGTCTGGAGGACGACGAAATTCCGGAGCATATCCTGGGCGACTGCCCAGCTCTGGCCCAAACCAGGCACATATATCTTGGCAATTACCAAGTGACAGAAGAGGCGGTGCATGCACTCAACCCCAAAAACCTAGTGGCCTTCTTCAGGGCAGTAGGGCTGGACGTGTTGCTGTAAGACAGCAACTGATAGGGCACAATAGACCTGTAAGGTCGCAGTGCCAACTATTACACATAATAATAATAATAATAATAATAGTTTGACTTAGCAATCAAAGATTTTTTCAACAAATCAAAGACGACTAACATTTTCATCGATTTGATCTGTTGATGGGCAACCAGCGTTCATCGTGCACCCCTTCCTGACATTCCTTAAACCTTTTCACCCCTATTAACCAGCACATGTGAGGCATTCTCTGCAAAAAATACCACTTTCTCCATTTTTTTATGCCAATTATATATCTTGTAGTATATGTGAAAACTGTAATAAAAAATATGATTTTAGGTCCGTATGTTGCAGGGTTGCCATACTGTCAGGAAACCAATCTTTTTTGCAACAAAATATTCGAATCCCCATAACTTTTAATCGAATAAACGGATTTTAAAACACCACGAGACTTTTTTGTGCACAATTTCGTAAACTTCAAAACTGTGTATCGTTAAAATGTTTTAAATTATTATTTCAATTCGATTCAAAAATACCCCCGAATGTTTTTATTTTCACCTTTTTACGCCCAAAGGGCCAGCAATATTTGTATGAGTTACAAATAAAAAATCAGCTCAGCGCAACGCCTTGAACTTGAGCAAATGCTTTGCTTGACTAAAATTTGCCGTAATTTATCGATAGAAGAAAAAGAAAACTAAAAATACACAGAAGTCCGTTCAAGATTTTTAGTTGCCCAGTTAAAAAGAGCTTCTGCTCTCAAAATTTGTTGGAAAGGTAGAAGTTGTTAGCTCGCTCGAGCTGCTAATCTTTTTAAATTTTTACCAATACCGTCCCAAGGCCCTTTCCCAAAAAATACTTTGTACTCTTTTTTTGAGTTTTTGTATGAATTTAAGTTTTTATTTACATGCAAATCTAATGCACAAGAATTTACATCATGCTTCGAAGTCGACCATACCAAACTGCAGTAAAGAGTTGTACACATCGCGGACACATATACACTGTGGGATAACCTGACTTCTTTTGTAAAAAAAAAAGAACAAAATATTTTTTATAACCTCCTAAAAAAAGAGTATTTTAGGATGCAACCCCCTTTCACCTTTTTCGATTGGACCAAAAAAAATTTTTGGGGACTTTATATCCACTTCTCTAAAAATTCTGACGTGATGGGCAATTTTTGGGTCGTGTTCAGCGGAAAAAAATACATTAGAAAAAACTTTCCAAGTTAAATAGCCAAACAAATATTTGGGGTCTGTACCCCACTTTTCCCAAAATCCTTGTGGAAGTCCATACCTTGTAAAAGTCTATAGGTTAAAGAGAAACAAATTTTGAAAACCCTTGAAAACACGTTCGGACCATTTACTCCATCCACTCCCCCTCCCTCCCTTTTATCAAAATCCACGTCTTATAGGTAATTTCGGAACACGGGATCGTATTCAGCGGACAACAATTCATTAGAATCCACTCAATTTTGGGACCCGGGATCGTGTTCGGTAGACATAAAAACATTAGAAACCACTCTAATATAAACAAGTGAGCAAATTAAAGTTGGGCGTAACCGACTGTAAGAGGCCCTGTACAGGTTGCCTAACAAACACATTAAAAAGGTAGGAAATTAATAAGAAAAAATGGTACTGATGAAAAGTATTTTGCTTCTTTCACTTCTCAATGCACAAATAAGTGCCTTATAAAACATATATTTTATGTATACAAAGAAAAGAGAGGACGTCTTTTATTATTCGATTTTAATGAAGTTTTGGGAATTGGGCTAAGAGAGACATTATCTCTATACTGGCATACTTAATTTTTTGTGTCGAAGATTGAGATTTTATGGGGAAGGGGAGGGAGGGGCAACGTTTTAAAATAAACTTGTAAAATTCCGGCGAACTCCTAGTCGAATGCATAAAGAACGAAGTCTCTACCGTTTCCGAAAACCTTTCGTTGACGGACAGACGGACATGGCTATATCGACTTCTCTATCACTCCTGACCCTATTGGGAGTAACTTTGGGGGTCGCCGACTATTATTTCTATCTGTACATACATTTGCATAAAACCAATAGGCTCTTGTACCTTCGGCCTGTGTAATTGGTATCTGTTTTACAATCAAAAATCATCATCGTTCATCTCTTTGACTTTCTGAGCTAACCATTTATATCATGAATAAGTATAATGGGTGGCGCCGAAAGTAATGTGTAAAATTATAAGCGAAATTGAGCAATTGTACTGTAATTAATTTCAACGTCCTGGAAAGTTGGATTCTATTTAGCGAAGTTTATGGAGCGACGGACAGACTGTGAATCTTTCGTATAAACAAATATTAAATTTATTCACAAAACTTATAATTATTTCTTGAAGACTTCTTCAAAGCCAGACAAACTATGACAAAAATCAATTCCAATACTTTTATTATACATACATACTAGTATTTCGGCACTCAGTGTAAAAAAATAGAGAAAAACCAATTGTTTTGTAAAATTAAGCATACCCAGACATATCTCCAAACGAGATAAGCTCTGAATTTTCTCACTCTTATTTTTGCTCTTGTAGCTGGTTCGCTTGTATTTAAACTAATAATAGCGTTCACAACGAATGCAAAACGCCCTTTGCAAAAGATCGTCATCAATAAAAGAGAACGGAAAAGAAAAACAAACTACATCATCTGTACGTATCATCATCAGGAGCAGCGGCAGGAGCTGGGGCGAACTATAAACAAAGCGCATCAAGAGCAGCTGGATTTCAATCGGTTGCAGTGGCAGTGTAGTGTGAAGTTGGCCAGCAACTTTATTCCATCCCAAATGGATGATAGAACGATTCTGCAATGGAGCGGCGTTGAAGTCGGCCAGCAAGGAGCGTGGGCGTTTGCAAGCTCAAATGTCGACGGTCCCGAAAGAGCGTTGACAACACGCGATTTGCAGCGCAGATCGTGTTAGTTTAGCTTGTTTAGCATGCCAATTACAGCATAGATGCAGCCAGAAAAAAAAACAAAACAAAAAAAAAAAAAAAAAATCACATACCTGTATATACAAACACAGTTGAATCCGTTGAATCCTTTCACAACAATAGACATAGGGTACACGAAGTAGATGTCGAAGACAGTTGGAGAAACCATTTCTTCACTTCACCGTCGTTTGGCAAATCTAAAATGCAAAATCTCTTCACCGTTCAAATGGAAAAGGTGTTAATTTTCTTGACTTAAATATTTTGCTACGTTATTACTGCAAATTCAAGCAATGAGCGTGTCAGTTCACAAAGGTCAGCACCGCATCGACAGCAGCGAGTCTCAGTCTCAGCTATTGTCCCAGTCGGTCGCAGTCTGTTCGTCGGTCCGTCTGTCTGTCTGACTGTTTGTATTTGGAGCGAGGGTGAGAAGGCTAAAAGGCGAAATGCAGGCAATTGTCTTTCATTGGAGACTTTTCGATCCAGCGCAAACAATTTGTACGTTTTCCAAATAGTTACAAACACGAATTAGATACGTAAAGAGAGTGAGGTAGATACTCAGCCGCAGACGCTGCTGATGCGATGATGGTGTCTATTGTAGCGTGTTGACCTGCTAAATCTTGAGCTGAGCTAGCTGGCTGGCTGTTGGCTCGAGGTTGTGCCCTCTAATGTCAGGTTTTATTGTCGTATTTTGGCCAATTGCGATTGTATATTTGAGAGATGATTTATGTTCCAGTTTTTAACGCAATTCAAAAATACATCTCTGAGGTAGAGTATTAGCCCTTCAGTGGCGATAAACAGTTGTTTATATATAATGGCGTCGCAATTTAATGATTATGATATCAGTTTGAGTATGTGTTGCAGAGCATACACCAACAAGAAAGCTAAGAAGAACTTCACAAAGAAGTCATCTGCCTGAACGAGACTTGCAAAATGGAGCGCATTGCTGGAAGATCAGTTAAAAAATGTTGGCGTGGCTATTTTGTATTTCTCTTTTCTCTATCTCTTTCTCTCTCTAGCTATAGCAACGAAGTGTGGTTGCACTATAACACTTTCACGGCTCGTTGAGCGAGTTGAGCTACGCTGGACTGATATATGCTACTTCTGCAGCACGGATGCAACTCAAATCGGGGCGATCATCTCTCTTTATAAGCGAATACGTGGGGCACGTTTTCTTGTTTGCAGTTTGCTGCCTGCAACAGTGTTGATCAGCGCAACTTTGCATGGCTGCCGGAGGCGTTATTTGCGTTCTTTACTTTATTGGTTCAATTGGAATGGTATACAAAATGTGAGCTGCTATACATCGAGTATTAATGTAAAGTAGTTCACGTCAACTTAAGCAGGCTGTTTATTTGTTCATCTGTTCATAAACGAAATGTGTGGACAAACAATAAGCAAGTTGGTTTGAATAAACAATTTGAAAGATATATAAAATATTACCTAATAGTATTTATAGAATACAGAAATATGTACAGATTTATTGAGCATGTTAGACAGGCGTAAATGTCTGATTGTGAGCCATTTAACTGGAACAATGAAAGCGTGTTTTATTTTTTGATCGACAACAATATTGAAATACTACATCCAATCGATTTATCTGTTTATATTTTGTTTTGTTTAAACAGTCTGCTTATATTCACTTAACCCATCTACATATGTTGCACAAGCCTGGTAATGTTGTATATATTTATTTTGAATTATTTGGAAAAGCAATTTACTCGTAGAGCCCATAAATGAAATGGATTAAAACTTCATTCGTAATAAATTACCTTTTTTATATTTTGTTTTGAATTAGAAATTTTTTTCAAGGGGGCTTTCTTTTATAGACGTGATATTGTCCATATTTCTAGTGGAGTATATTTTTAATGTGCTCTTTATTTATTTTATTTATTTATTTATTTATTTAAAATTAACAACAACATAATAAAAGTATTAAATCTGTTGCTTAAATGTAGTATTAATATTCTTATAATAAGTATCAAATTAAAGATAATACTAAAAAATTAAAAATTAGGTGCTAATATGGCATTACGAATAAAATTAATAGAGAGACCTGGATAGACGGCATTTAAAAAGTAATACTTATTATAAACAGAACATAGAATTCGATAGGGATCGTTGCATGCATAATTGGTTGTGCAGGTACTAAGATAAACAAGTAAGGAAATTTCAGTCGGGCGTAACCGACTGTAAGAGGCCCTGTACCAGTTCAGTTCGCCTAACAAACACATTAAATGTTTCCCTAGCTTATGACCAAACACATGACCACTTCTCACTGCGCGAATATGAATGAAAAGAAAAGGGGGGTCGTTCAAATTCAATTGCTTATAAAATCGTCATTTATTATCCGATTTTGATGAACTTTTCGGATTTTGGCTAAGAAGGACGATATCTCTATACTGGCATACTTACTTTTTTTTGTGCCGAAGAAATTTTTACCCTTGGGGGTGATTTTATGGGGAAGGGGGGAGGGTCAAGTTTTTAAAATAAACTTGTGAAATTCCGGAGCAGTCCTAGTCGAATGCAAAAAACACGAAGTCTCTATCTATTACCGTTTCCGAGATCCTTTCATTCATACGGACGGA
>JAWNNP010002104.1:0-61525 GCA_035044805.1 Leucophenga maculata | reverse complement strand
GGGGTGATGTCGTTTTCTACTGTTTGTGCTGTGATAGAAGGCAAGTAGCTTATATGTTTATGTAATGCAATGGATTGTTTTGACGGGATTGTGTCCGCATGTTGGCCTAAATTTTGGTGGTTGACGTGGTGGATAATAAGGTTGATATAAACGCTGTGGTGCTTCTTTTTTTGATTTTTGAAGTTTTTGGTGTGATGTTTGCGATATACAAACATGCTGTTTAAATTAGCTGCTTCTTCGTTTATGATTGTACTCTTTGGTGTTATGCAGTAATTTCAATTGTAAGTATCTCAAACAGAGGCCAGTTAGCTTCTTTTGTTCTGAAATAAGGTCGGTTAAAGTTGTTTGTGGAAGGATGGGGAAAGACTGATAATATAATTGGAAAGTGATCGCTACCACGCAGGTCGTTGCATATTTCCCATTTGATGTAAGGGGCCAGTGGAGGTGTGCAGAGATATAGGTCTGTGTGAGTAAAGGTATTGTGGGTTGTGTAGTGAGTTGGGGACGTTTCATTAAGAAGGGTTAGGCTAAGTAATTGCCATTTTTGTTATCCTGAGAAGAGACCCAGGAGGAGTGCCAGCTATTGAAGTCACCCAAGATGATCAAAGGGGTGTTGAAGTTTTGTGTGGTAAATATATTCGCTAGATCTTTAATTGAAAAGGTTTTGTTGGGTTGGTTGTATGCTAGGAAAACTGTTAATTTTTGTTTGGATTTCAACGGCTAAAGCTTTAAAGTTGTTATTGACAATAACTTCATTGTGTTGTATTAAAATAGTGACTCCTTCACATTTTTTGGAGACTATTTTGTTAATTAGTGTGAAGTTAATGGGAATTGGAATAGTATTAATGTGTTGTATGTTGGTTTCTTGTAGACATATTAAGTGAGGGGTATTTTTTTAAATTAAAACGAGGAACTTACTGTAGTAATTAGTTTAGCCTTTAATGTTCCATTGGATATTTTTTAGGGACATTTATTTAATTATTTTTTATATAAGTTGTGTTTTTTTTTTAGTTTAAAGTCTAGGGTTTAATTTTTTTCTAATTTTGGGGTTTAAGTCTTTTTTGTCTTTAGCCTTAAACTAAGAGAGTGAATCAGAAAGCTGGCATGACCGATCCTGTTCAGTGTCACAAGAAGATATGTTCATATAATCTTCAGCTAAGCCCACATATGATGTGGGTTTTCTTAGTGGTATATGTTGATTTGTGTTTATAGTTGTAAGGTTCGATTTTTTTAAAGTTTAAGCGATATGAGTTAGTGATGTAGACGTAGTAGTAGGTGTGTGTTGATGCTGTTGCTTAGAGCTGGCTGTAGTAAGTTTATTCTGTGAGGTTGAGTGAACATTTGGTGCTGGATTTTTTAAAACTTTTGAGTACTCAGTTGCTGTGTGAAGGTGACAAGTGTTGCAGATAGTTAATGCTGTTTTGTGATCTAATTTTTGAAGCGTTTTTATTGTGATTAATTCGTTCTGCTTGATGTAGGCTGGACATGATTTATCTAGTGGGCTATGGTTGTTGTTAACATCCACATTGTATTTTCAGTTATTGCATAGTTTATTGTTAATACATTTTTCACTTTCTACAGTGTGTGATTCACTAGAGCATTTGGTTTATGTTTTTTTACTTTTACACGCTGGTGTAGGGTGATCAAAGTGAAGCAAAGTGACGAACATGTATTTTTTCGTAAACGATCATAATGGATTTTGGTAATGTGTGAGAAGCAAACGTTATAGTAATGAAACCAGTTTCGATTATTATGTTGTTTTGATATTTTAGTTCATTTTAAATTTCATTTCAGGTATATTGCGCAATGAATTCGAATAAATAACACCTTGAGAAAAGTTTAAAGTTTTATGTTCCGTTGCAGTTACTGAGAAGTTGTGGAAAGTTTTAAGTTTGATCAGCTTGGCTGCTTGTTTTTCATGTTTGTAAAGCACCTGCCCTCGTTTTTTTGTACTCCTCTATTATTTTTTTTTTGTGAACGGTGAAACATTTTCGAAGGTTAAACCATCCGTTCTTGAAATAATTATGTATTTAGGTTCACTGACCGTGCTGACTGTTGTCGTTGTTATGACTGGTGGATTTGACATTGTTTTTTATTATTTGTGAATGATATTCACTAGCACTTGTATTTGCTTTGATTTGCTTTGTTCTTTGAACTTTCTATATACTGTTCCGGTAGCTGTTAACTAGCGCTCTTATTGATGTTAATTTTATACATTAAAGTCAATTGATGTGCGTGGAAACAGAAAATAAGTCTAATCACAACGTCTGTTGGAATTAAACACATATGTATAATTTTTAATATACTAATGCCCCGCTTCGTTACAAAGTTAATTTTTGTCCCCTATTACCAGATCTGTACGCTGTTTGCTCATAGATGGCATTGACGTTGTAAGCTACTACTTCATACAACAACAAAGATTTTTCCTGTATTTGAACCACCTACTGACATATATTTCGAAGCGCTGAGACCGAATCTGAGGTCCGTTTGACTCGTACACTCTTAAATTTGGAGTAAATTGTGAAAAATCGAAAAGGGCAAAAAAAGGGCAAATATAGTATGATTTTCATGTAGTTTGATCCGCTGAATCTTAAGCACGTCGAAATATATATCTGTGAAATGCACACACCACTTTTTTTTGTGTGCTGGTGTAATCCTATCAAGTTTTTTGCTAAACAAAGAGGAGTACTGGCATCTCCGATTTTCTATATAAATTTGAAGAAATTGGTTAAAGAATCGCATCGACTATTTGTGGAGGGTTATGGCAACATGGCTTTATCGAAAACAATAAGCAGAGATTGGTTTCTTCGTTACTTTAAAGACAATGATTTTGACCTGAGCGAAAATGACCGTAAAAATGGGCAAAATTTTAATTCCTTTGTCGTGTTACCTACAATTTGTCCGAGAAATATTAAAAATTTATATTTTGTGAGGCCCAGTACTATAAATAAATTGTTTTCCTCTTTCTATGAAAAAAACGGGGTTTTCTTACAGAGGATTAAGGTAAATCAAAAAGTCCATTTAATCCTGCTTCAGTTTTCGTTAATTTTTACCATGAGTTTTCTATAAACGCCGTATAAATTTTCGCGATCTTTTATTCCAATTTCTTTTTAAAGCATTACTTTTCTTCATATCGCTAGATTTGTGGCAATAGGACTAATCTAATATTATTGCATCAATACTAAAGATAAAAATCATTCGGATATTTGCATATTCATATTAGTATACACATATGTATTTTTTCATAAATCTTCGATTTTTTTTTCTCTGGTTTCAGGCTTTGTGTTTAGACCCTGGCTCGCACAAAGGCAGCAAGAAAATCTGGTCAGCTCAAATATCTATGAGTCAACCATTATATTACTCAAATACACTTTAATACTTATGTAAAGGATATCGGGAAAAATAAAATCGTCTAATGAAATGCTCAGCGCAACTCCCATGTATAAGAGAGAAATCAAATCCTTGATATATGAGAAATAATTTGATGAGTTTGCTACGTATGTCAGGGTCACCGAGAGAAATTAAATCGATTTTAAAAGCAATTATTGGGGACACGCATGTCATTTCCAATGTTCGCAATTTTTAATAGGTCCAAAAAATCTTATAAAGAACATAATGTTTAATCACGGTTCATGCTTTTGCGCCATATAACTGGACTGGGACTATCAGCTTCTTAAATATTTTGATTTTAGTCATTTGCATAACTGTTGCAGCGTGCGGACGTTTTATTAACTAGCTCTTGAATAAAATTCAAAAGTATCGTTTAAAGTGCATATAAAAAGCTCGAAAGCTTATTAACGAGTGTCTAATACACTGTGTATAAACTATAATTAGTCAACTTGAGCTATGAGTGTCTAACAATTAAAAAATAACTTTTATAAACAATAAAAAGTTTAGAGTGCAAAGTGTAAATAAACTTGTAAATAGTTCGTAAACAGTTTGATCGAACAATTGACTATCCAGCAGACAATAACTAGTTCGAGCGAAGCTCCTGGGCCTGCAGCGCCACCTTGGGGCAAATTTTAGCAACGTCCATCAGCGCACAACCACCTGCGCCTACCCACCTGCGCATACCCATCTGCGCATAACCAAACCGGAAGTGACTTGCGACGTATCCACCTGGGGTCATCAGTTTCCTGGTAGATAATAAACTATAACATATTATGTTTATTTTGTAAGATATACCAACTTAAAAAATATAGTATAGTCCTTTATAACCCCTCCAGAGGGAGGTGACGTATTTCCTAAGCACATTGGAACAACCGCAGCCAGCCAACTGCAACAATTGTAATTGGAAAATAAACATTTTATCGAAAAAAATTCCAAAATAGAAGCTCTCGTTCTTCAACTGCAAAAAGAAAACAATAAGCTAAAATGCTTTAAAGCGAAAAGCCAATTTTTCACCCGAATTTTTACCACCAAACAAGCCGGCTCCTATCCACCGCGAAGCTCAAACAAAAACTGAGCCAAACCAGCAAAAGCGACCACCACCTATAATGATTTCTGGTAATACAATATCCTATAAAGACCTGCATAATATTATTAAAAATAGTTCAAAAAAAGAATTCACCACAAAACTTCTTAATAATGGTGTCTTCAAGGCGAATTTATTTGATGCAGAAGACTATAGAAAAGTACCAAAAACGCTATCCAATTCAAACATTTCGTAGTATAGTTTTGAAAATAAACAGGAGAGTCCAATAAGGGTGATTGCAAGAAATCTACATCACTCGTGTGAACCAGCAGCAATAGTCGACGATCTGAAATCACAAGGCAGTCAATAAGCAAAAATGGCAAACCAAAGATGCACTCGATATGTTTCTATTAACTTTCGAATCATCAGATGACATAAATGAAATTTACAAAATTAAAACTATTATGAACTCAGTTGTATCAATTGAGCCAAAAGCCAAAGTGTGTTAACTTCGTTGTAGCAAAAAAGCTTAAAAAACTGAGGAATGAAAAGAATGGAATAGTTCCACACACAATCAAATAAAAGCCAACACCAAACCAGGAAAATCATATGCCAGTTGCAAAATTACCATCTTCAAGCCAATACAAAACCAAACGTATGCCAATGTGTTAAGTAATAATACTACCCAAAAGAATGATCAATCCATTCTGGCACAAATATTATCCAAACTAAATACGCAAGAAAAGCATTATGCAGCTCTAGATAGACGATTACTTAAGTTAGAGAAAACTATATCTAAGCTAAAATAATAGCAAACAGTCTTAAAATTATGCTTTGGAATGCTAACGGGCTGTCAAAACATTGTAGAGAATTGGAAGCAATACAAAAAATGAGATACATCTAACGAAGCAATCTCATTTAAATTTTAAAAACCATAAAATTTATCGCACCATCCATCCCAATAATACAGCGTGCGGAGGTTCTGCAGTAATTTTTAGAAATATTATTCGACACCATGAACAAAACAAACTGTCGACTGAAAAAATTTCAAGCCACAACAATCACAATGCAAACACCAACAAAAATTTCTCTCACTTCTGTATACAGTCTTCCACGACATCAAGTTGAATGCGAGGATTATATGACACTAATCAATTCTCACTGTCACATATTTAACATGGGCGGCGAATTTATGCTAAAAATACGCAATGAGGCTCACGTTTGACGACTCTGAAAGGGCGTGAACTACTAAAAACTATAAACCAAACTGCTTGTAGTCATATTTCCACGGGAAATCCATCATACTGGTCAACTGACAACCAAAAAGTTTCTGATCTGATTGGTTTTTCTATATTTAGACTTAAATTATAATCACTCACCGATATATTTAACTTTGTGTGTGTCTCCAGTTAACAAAGAACCTGCACCGTTTTTATACAATAGACTGACAGAGTGGCAAGAATTTAGAAGAATGGTAGATGAAAAAGTTGACACATTCTCGGTAATGCACAATGTAACTCAAGTTAAGAAAGCATGGGAAAGTACTCCAGTTTCCAGACTAAAAATAAAAAGAAATAGTTACCCTGAAGAAATTTTAAGTCTTATTCGGGTAAAAAGAAAACTTCGCAAAAGATGGCAAATGACAAGGTGTCCAGGAGATAAATCAAAGCTTAATGAAATCTCTAGTACGTTAAGCCAAACCATTAGAGCTTATAAAAATACAGCGTTCAACTCCTACCTAAGTAACTTCACTAGTGACAAAAGTACGGACTACTCCCTATGGAAATGTGCACGGAGCATTAAGAAGCCCACAACATATAATGCACCTATCAAAGACTCAATTGGAAACTGGGCTAAGAACAATAGCCAAAAATGTACAGTATTTTGTGATTACTTATCGAAAGTATATTCTCAAAAAGACATCGATACAAACACTGGCACATCAATAAGTAATGCATCGTACTGCCAACTATGCGGAAATACACCAAAAACTTCTGAGTTAGAAGTAGTTTAAATATTTAACAGTGAACTAAAATATAAAATAACAATAGAGCTATTAAATGAACTATCATTAAAAGGCATTATTAACGCTGCTATGAGTCTAGGCTATGTACCATAAATCTGGAAGGTTTCACGTCGGGGTCACCAAAAATTTCGTGTCTGTCAAAATAAAAATGACCAATAATAGTAAAGCCGCTAATACAAAACTAGTGACTAACTCTGTGTCGCAACCGGTACTTGTAACCAGGGGGACGTCGGAGATAGAAAGTGAGTACAACAAAGAAAGACGTATATGCTTCGATTCTCAATGAAGTACTGATTTTATTTAAATTTAGCTTATATACAATTTTCTTAGTTGATAAAAATACAAACTGGATAAAAATGGTTTAAATTACAAATAATTTTCCCACGATAATAAAGTGGAAAATTCCATAAAACACTTATTCTAAATGGACATCGTAAATAATGTACATATAATCGCAGGCTGTGCGCATGTGTTATCGATAAATATTTTGGTTTCAATTGTGCGCATGCGGTGTTAGCTGGTACTTATGCGTAATCTTCGGTTTGTCCGAAGATAAGCAAACATATGTACTATTTTTGTTCTAAAAAATGTCCTCTAATTAACGAAGTGAATTTTAATATTTGTTTTGTCTGAAGATATGTACTGTAACCAAATGAAAGGTTTCTTAAATTACAATTTATGACATATAATAAAAAAATAATATGCGTACGTTTAATCTTCATTTGCTGCTAACATGTGTCGTTGATAAGTTATCTGAGCGCTACCGTTTTATTTGTAAATTAGAAACTACTTATCAGTATAGTGTCGACAGAAATATGTAAAATGTTTTTGTAACTTAAAACTAACTTCGATACTGTTTTTTAGTAGTGTTGAAAGATATATGCGACCAGTGTGGCTGTGTCGCTGATGAAAACCAAACATACTCCCGGCCGTTGAACATTTGTTCAACTATCTGTTACGATAATTGCAAAAGGTTGAGAGTTGAGCTGGGTTTCTTCGGGGTTGTTGACCGTATCTTTTGTTTTTGGCTTGATTGACGTTTGAAGGAAAATTTTCTCGTGACTCATTATCAATCAAAGGGCGTTTGTCGGAACATTCATCCTCTGGTAAAAGTGCTTCCAACTTGTGTACTGCTCTTTTGTAAGTTCGTACGTCGCTGTTCGTACGTCAACAACGCGAACAGGGTTGTCTGGACCTGAATATATTTGCAGGACAGGAACGTTGTCTTCTTTAATTAAAACCAGGTCTCCTTCTTTAATGTTGGTTGAAGACCTTTTCCATTTTTGACGTTGTTGAAGCTGCTGAAGATATTCTCGCGACCATTGGTCCAAAAGGTTTGTTTTAATTTAGAAACCAGCTGCCACCTTTGCACTAATGTTTTAGTTTCTTGAGATGGTTCATTGTCAACCTGCGCCAATAAGGGTTCACCAATAAAAAAGTGTCCCGGTGTAAGCGCATTCAGATCATTTGGGTCATTAGACTTCGGAGTTATTGGCCGGTAATTCAACATGGCTTCGATTTCAACTATAAGTGTCTCCAATTCTTCGTATGTTAATGATTCTGGTTTGTTTCTTAACAGAAAACTTTTTGCAGACTTGACTGCCGCTTCCCAAAGTCCTCCGAAATGTGGAGCTCGAGGCGGAATGAATTTGAACGCCACATTTTTCGTGTTGCAGAATTCAATAATTCCGTTTCTAGGCTTTTCAGAAAAAATAGCTGCATCAAGTTCGCTTAACTCATTTTTTGCACCAACAAAGTTAGTTGCATTATCGCAGTGCAGCGTCTGACACTTTCCACGCCAACTAATAAAACGTTTTAGAGCTCTGATAAATGCCTGTGTCGTTAAGTCGCTGACCAGTTCCAAATGCACTCCTTTTGTAGCAAAACAACAAAATACAGCGATATATGCTTTATGAGGCCGTTTACCTCCGATTTTATAGTGAACTGAAAATGGTCCACAATAATCAACTCCAGCATTAAGAAAAGGCCGTGCTTGAGAGACCCGTAATGGAGGTAGATTACCCATTATCTGCTGTAACAGTTGTGGTCTTGCTCTTCTGCATTTGACACAGTTATGCACTAATAGCGTTTGCGCTCCACAATGCATATTTTCCTTATGAATGTGTTGAAACAGCAATTTTACGAGTGGATCATCGTTTGGTAATAACATTGGATGTTTTGCTTCGAGTGATATTTTAGCTGCTTGTAATCGACCTCCTACACGAATGATTGAGTCGTTGTCAACGAATGGAGTTAAAGAGCTTCTATCAACCACTCCAGATTTTCTCAACTGTTTTATTTCATGTGCGAAGTCGTTTCTTTGTATATTCCGAACGATTATTTTTGTGGATTGTTCAAGTTCCTCAACAGATATTTGTACTGAACTGAACCCTTTTTTACGAATTCGACTTATGTATGCAACTATCCGTTTTAGTTTGCTGAACGAATTGTTATGTCGGATACTGTATAAAATATCCGATTGTGCTGTGTTTGCAATAGCTGTTATGTTTTTGGTTTTGCGTTCTAAACAAGTTGGATCTTTTATAGATTTTGTAAATGGTGCTGGCCATTCTGATTGTGATCCATGTAAGAACAATGGTCCATGTTGCCAAAAACTATCAGTGCACATTCTTCTTGCCGAAATTCCTCGAGAAAGTAAATCTGCTGCATTATGTTGTGAAAAAACGTGTCGCCATTGTTGTGGAACGGTTAACTGTTGAATTTTTGCAATTCTATTTGCAATTTCAGAGTCCGTCCAAAAATAAGATGGAATATTTTCCACATGAAGATCCTTGATCACTCTTTTTGGCAACTCTGACCCGAGCAGGGCAGCACATAACTCCAGCCGTGGTAAGGTTTGCCTTGATAGAGGTGCTACGCATGTTTTAGCGCACAGTAAATTTACTGATATTTGCTTATTTTTGTAAGTAGCCCGAATATATACAGCTGCTCCATATGCTTTCTCCGAAGCGTCGACAAATGTGTGCAATTCCCTTTTTATTGGAATTTGGCCCTCATATATATGTCGAGGCAGCTTACAATTATTTAATAATTGAAGATCTTCTCGAAATATTTTCCATTCGTGCTGTTGATGCTCAGGGAGCGCTTCGTCCCAGTCCAATTTTTGTTCCCACAGTTGTTAAATAAATATCTTTGCTCTAACAACAACTGGAGCGAAAAGACCAAGAGGATGAAATATTTGAGCAAGTTCTGAACAAACACTTCGTTTTGTTATTGTTGTTGATGTGAAAGTTTGAGCTCGTCCACACAGATAATCAAAGTTGGGCAACCACACTAGACTATCGTCTTTATCTGATGATTGTTTTGTACATCAAGTAAATCGACCTTGGAAATTCTATCATCTTGTGGTATGCCTTCAAGTAGTTGTTGGTTGTTTGAACACCATTTTCGCAACTGAAAACCATATTGAAGCAATAAATTGTTTAGTTCCTTTTGCTTAGCTAGAAGTTCTGTCAATGTATCCTCTCCTGTGAGGCAATCATCGACATAAAACTCTTCATGTAGCGTAGCTGATCCTAGTAGATACTGATCTTTCTTTAAAGATGCTTAATGTTGTAGGCATTTTGTTGCCAAAAAGGGAGCAGACGTTGTACCGTACGTAACGCTTTTCAGTCGATAAAATTTTAACTCTTCAGATGGGTTGCTTCGCCATACTATCATCTGGTGAAATTGATCCAATGGATTAATTCAAATTTGCCGATACATTTTTTCAATGTCCGCTGTGAAAACACATTTATGTGTCCTGAAGCGTAGTAAAATAGAAAAGAGTTCGCTTTAAACTGTCCAGAATAAAGGACGTCATTTAGGTATCTACTTGTGGATGTTTTGGTGCCGCGTCGAATACTACCCTGAGTTTGGTAGTCTCACTCTCTGGTTTCAATACACAGTGATGTGGAATAAAATAGTGTGATGCAGGAACAGTTTTGGGATGAACTTGCTTCATGTGTCCTAGTTTTTCGTAGTCCGTCATGAAATCTACGTAACTAGCCTGAATTTCAGGATTTCGCATGAGCTTCTTTTCTAATGCCAGAAATCGTCTCGTTGCCAACTCTTTGGAATCTCCCAGAGCTGTAACATCTTCAGCAAATGGTAAACGAACAATAAATCTTTTGACTACTGCCGATTGTATGTTTTGCAAAAAATGTATTTCGCATCGCTCTTCATTTGGAGTGCGTGTTGGTTGTAAAGATTCTAAAATGTCAAGTTTCCAGAATCGTTCAATGAGATTATGGGTTTCGTTCATGTCAGTCGAAACTCCACAAGTGGCTGATAAATTTGTCACCATGTTCACCTTTCCTGCAACTATCCATCCAAATTCGGAATGTTAAAGTTTTGGTAGCTCTTTACTAATTTGCATCTGCTCTGGTCGCATTAATGCAAAATAATGTTCAGCCCTAAGTAGCAGATTTACCTTACCAGGCTTATTAAATTGAGGATCAGCCACTTTTATGCCATCAGGGAAGTTCCAAGAACCCTTCAAATGCTGAGAGTGCTGGTCAGCAGCAATGTGTGGTAACACAAAAGACTCCACTCTGGTTGTAAAATCATTACATTTTGATTTAATTATGATGTTTACTCGGGATTTAGTCGCATTTGGTTTTCCTCCAATACCTTCAATGCGCAATGATGAATAAATTAACGTCAATGATAGCCTTTTGACTAATCTCTCTGATACCTGGTTGATCTGAGATCCTGAATCAAGCAAGGCACGAGCGTCGCAAGATTGTCCATTATTGCCTTGTATAGATACGCGAGCGGTGGCTAGCATGATATAATCTCTGCGTTTTCCATTAATAGAGGCAACAGTCTTTGCTTCTAAATGTAACAATGTGTTATGATTTTTGTTGCATTTATAGCAGTTTCGCCAAGTGCATTCTTTAGCAGCATGGTTGGTTTTAAAACAATTTACACAGAGTTTGTGTTTTTGTACCCAATTTAATCGTTCTGCGGCAGATTTTATTAGAAATGTTGGGCATTGGTACAACTGATGCTGGGGTTGTCGGCAATGTGAACATAGTTTTTCTGATGTAGCTGCAGAACAGAATATTATCATGAAAATCTCTTATTGAATTTGGATCAATAGTCACTGTGGACTGATCCAAAAGTTTTTGGAACACTGCCGTGCTTATTACTCTTTTGTTATTAAAGCGATCTTGCAGCATGGTCCAAGCTGTTTCATAGTTGACTTCAGTTAAAGACAGATGACGAATTAATCTCTCTGCTTCTCCTGATAGATTCGTTTTTAAATACCACATCTTTTGAAAGACGGGTAATGATGACTCATGAATCATTGTTTTAAAAATGTCATGAAATTGTTGCCATTTCAAATAGTTTCCATCAAATCTTGGAATGGTTGGCTTTGGCGTTACGATTAATTGTAGGTCGACTTCATATTTAAAATTCATTACGGCTGTCTCAGCTTGTATATAATTTGAGATATTGTATCCACTGCTTATAGGATCTTTAAATTCCCTGTAGATCTCGAAGTGCAATTTCGAAACATGTTTCCAATATTCTTCTACTGATGATTTGAAATATATTCGATTTGCCGGAGTAATTTCACTCATTGTTCGTGATAGCGCATCAAAGTAAGAGTTTTGCTGCGTAATGAACTGATTAATAGGTTCTTCCTTCTTGTCGCCCTTGTTCTCCATATTATCCTGTTGTAGCCTTACTATATGTTGGCTAAATTCATCCAAGTGAATTTTCACAAGATTTTGTATTTTTGAGAAGAAGTTATTCTCAAAATACTCATTACTGGCGACTGCTCCATTTAAGGTGTCTTTTAGTTCAAGATCGCCATTTGGAATTTGTCCCACAGCTCGTTTAACTTTGTAGAAATAGCTGGATCTCTGTTTTCTATCAGAAGGATCCTTTTTATAATTTTTTATAATTTTTTATATCTCTTCTCCTAAGGCAGCTTGTACCTTGAGGAGGGATTCCAATTTGGCATTATTTGCCATGTTTTTGTGATTTCTGCCTTGTCACTGTTGCTTGACCCGGTGGAGGTGTTTTATTCGCTTTTAAGCTGGATGTGCCTCGAATCACAACCAAATGTAGTCAAAGTAACAAAAGTGATTCGGCTAGAAATATTAAACTTTTCCGTCACGGTTTGTGATGGATGCGCGTAATCTTGATCGCCTTGTTGATCATAGTTCAATAGCTTCCGTGAAGTGCAGTCCTGGATCCTTGTTGACCAGCTGTTTACTCCGGTGCAGAAAGATTCTCTGTCACGGTTTGTGATGGATGCGCTTAGTTCTGATCGCCCTGTTGATCAGAGGTTCAGTAGCTTCCGTGAAGTGCAGTCCTGATTCCTTGTTGACCAGCTGTTCACTCCGGTGCAGAAAGATTCCTCGTTCAATAGTTCCTTGGTAGGGTCCAGAACAAGGATCACGTGGGGGTCACCAAAAATGTCGTGTCTGTCAAAATAAAAATTACCAAAAATAGTAAAGCCGCTAGTACAAAACTAGTGGCTAACTCTGTGTCGCAACCGGCACTTGTAACCAGGGGGACGTCGGAGATAGAAAGTGAGTACAACAAAGAAAGACGTATATGCTTCGATTCTCAATGAAGTACTGATTTTATTTAAATTTAGCTTATATACAATTTTCTTAGTTGATAAAAATACAAACTGATAGATAAAAATGGTTTAAATTACAAATAATTTTCCCACGGATAATAAAGTGGAAAATTCCATAGAACACTTATTCTAAATGGACAGCCATAAAATGACCGTCATCGAATTACATCGTAAATAATGTACATATAATCGCAGGCTGTGCGCATGTGTTATCGATAAATATTTTGGTTTCAATTGTGCGCATGCGGTGTTAGCTGGTACTTGTGCGTAATCTTCGGTTTGTCCGAAGATAAGCAAACACATGTACGATTTTTGTTCTAAAAAATGTCTTCTAATTAACTAAGTGGATTTTAATATTTGTTTTGTCTGAAGATATGTACTGCAACCAGATGATAGGGTTTCTTAAATTACAATTTATAACATATAATAAAAAATAATATGCGTACGTTTAATCTTCATTTGCTGCTAACATGTGTCGTTGATAAGTTATCTGAGCGCTAGCGTTTTATTTGTAAATTAGAAACTACGTATCAGTATAGTGTCGACAGAAATATGTAAAATGTTTTTGTAACTTAAAACTAACTTCGAAACTATTTTTTAGTAGTGTTGAAAGATATATGCGACCAGTGTGCCTGTGTCGCTGATGAAAACCAAACAGAGGTAATTAATGATAGTAAAACCGGGAAAAAATCCAAATCACTACTACCCATAATTTCAAAGGTTTTTGAAAAAGTGTTGGAGAAGAACATTACGTCCATTATTCGAGAAAAGAATATCATTACAACCCATCAATTGGGTTTTACGGCTTGCCACTCTACAATAGACCAAGTTCACCGCATAACTCATATAATTGAGGGATCGTTGGAATCCTAGAAAGTATGCTCAGCGGTGTTCCTTGATGTGTCTCAAGCCTTTGATAAAGTGTGGCATGAAGGTTTGATTCATAAAATAAAAACAATTTTCCCAAGCGAATATGCTGTCATACTAGAGCCATATCTCTCTGATCGCTATTTCAGAATTAAAAATGGTGTTGAATATTCAGAACTTCGTGCCATAAAAACAGGTGTTCCCCAAGGTAGCACACTTGGTCCGCTGCTATATTTATTATATACCCACGATATCCCCCACACGGATGAAACCACTATTGCTACATTTGCTGAAAACACCGCAATACTTGCAGTCGGAAGAGATGAAACGGAAGCAACGAAAAAACCCCAAAAACAAACAAACCAAAATTCCATTTGGACACGAGTATGGAGGATTAAATTAAATAATTTAAAGTCAACACATATTCACTTTACAAATAAACAAATTCGATACCTCCCGTTTGTATATAGATGGAATTCAAATACCATATTCCAATACAGAAAAATATCTTGGCAAGACTCTTGATAACAAACTTCGTTGGAATAAGCAAGTTAAGAAAAAGCGCGATGAAATGGGAATAAAATATAGATCGATGAAATGGTTGTTGGGTAGACGTTCACCTTTATCAATTTGTAACAAGCTCATCCTCTACAAACAAATATGTCATGGCGGGCCTTGGCCCCCCGAAAGCTGGATACGCCCTTGCATCGTCGCTAATGCAAAGTGCAGGTCTACAAAGACGTTTAAACAACGAATCCTAAGTCGCTGTAAAACTTACTAGGAACATCATTTCTCTTAAATTCAATCAAAAACAAATTGCTAGTTAATTTTTAAGTTACGTGCAGTGTATGAATTTTCATTTTTTATGTTTAAGTAGGTTAAATATACTATAAATTAAATAATGAAGAAATATAAAAAAAAAAAAAAATCGAGAGACGGACCTACTTCTAATTTGCTTGATGGGTCCAAAGTTAACAATGATTATTCATCGCCTGATCTCCAGACTGGCGTTATTGCTGGTTACTTCTGTTCCTAGGTACACGAAGTTTTCTAAGACTTTTTGTTTTTTTCCTATCCATCGGGTTTCTTGGATTGCGGTGATGTCAGCCTTGCATCTTTCGAGGACATCAACCAGCTGGATATTTGCACCATCCCAATTAAGGGTGCGGACATTCCAGGTGCATATCCTTGAATCGTGATCGTTATATCGTTGGCGGGGGTCGTCATCATAGTGTTCCTTCCGAGGCTTCCTATTCGTATTCATTGGGTTTTTTTTTTTTTTAGGGGGCGGCTCCCAAGCCCAGCGTTGGAGAGTTGTTCAGAAGCTACCCAGGAGATACGTGTCCTAACGGACGTGTGAGTTGCTTGAACCGCTTGTAACAAGAATCATTGTTGGCCATTCCCAAGTGAATGGCAGTCAACACCTTTTCTCACAATGTGAACTTGAGCAAACGAGTCCCAATCTCCCAGTTTTCTAAGACACTGAAGTTAATATTCTCCATCGACAAAGATCGTCCTAGACGCCAGAAGATACTATTGTTTCTCTATATCTAAGAGCACCATGTTGGTCTTGCCGGTGATGTCTATGTCATCACATACACCATATAGAATAAATGTTGGTGCATATTTCTGACTGGATTGGATTGCCGATTGCCTCTCGACGCGACCGGTTGTGCATTCATTAAGCTCTGCTCAAATATTATTTTCTTTGTTTTTTTTATCAACAAAAAAGTATATGAAAATTGTTCTAAAAAGTGTCTAAGTGTCAGTGCAAAACACGAAAATTAACTAAACGCTTAATACTTCTTTTCGCGTTTTAATTTTTCTCTTTTGAATGTATTTAAATTGCATTCTTTTGTTTATTAAAATAACAAATTAAAAAAAAAAAAAAAATTAAAAACAAACAAATAATGCGCGAAAAAGACGCACAGTCTAAACGAACTGTACCAGATGTGAGTAGACGAAATGCCTACTTCACATTTGTCGACACCGCTCCCCCACTCAACGAATCCAATACACTCTCTGCTGATCAAAAGGTAAGAGCAAGGTCTTGTTCCCCGGCGATCAACTGCCCACCCAAAACGCAAGGTACTGAAGATATGCTAGGTAAAAGCGCAGTAAGTACAAACACAAACAACCACTCGTTTAATTTACCTCAGCCGCGACCACTCTCGCTAACAATGCCAATGCAAGAGCAAACCCTACCACTCTCTTGGTCCGAACAATGCCCAACACCTACTCTTAAAATTAATAACTTTTCCCCAACCACTTTCCCACCCGCAACCAGTACACAAACTGTTACGTACGTATGCTCTTCCAGTGCAACAACAACCACAATAACGCATTCAAACAATGCTACTACAACAACAGCATGTCTCTTGCAAGCGCCTGCTGTCTCTGCTGCTGTGGTATCAAATAATAACAACAACATGAACGTCCCGTTAGCGCAAAGCATAATGCAAAAAAATAAGCAAACCTTCTCAAATCGTTCGGCAGTGCAGACAGGCTTAGACCGCTATATACAAATTAAGCGTAAACTAAGCCCTAACTCTAAAAGTGGTAATAAGCCCAAGAATAATCGTAACGATGATAAAAGCGCGGCCCAAACGCGTCTTTAACAACGGCCCAAACGCATCAAACAACGCTGATGGAGTTGTCCCAAAAGTCAGCACCAAACCCCCACCAATATATGTTCGTGAAAAAAAACGTAGTGCAACTTTCATATTTCATCGCGCTACTATTCAGCCACCCGCTGAGGTATCTAATTCCATTAGAGATAATACTGGCAAATGGGCTCGCAGTGATGAAGAAAAGGCTAACATTTTTGCAGAACATCTTAAAAATTTATTTCAGCCAAACCCGTCGACAAACGGTTTCGCTCTTCCTCCATATCCGGATAGGAACTATTCAGCACCCCTCCGAATACACACACATGAAGTAAAAAACATCATAAAAAATCAGCTAAACCCAAAAAAGGCTGCAGGTCATGATCTTATTTCTCCAAAAATGATCGTGGAACTCCCCAGTCCAGCTATTAATTATATTACCAAACTGTTCAATTCCATTCTAAAAAGTGGTTTTTTCCCCACCCAGTGGAAAAAATCAATCATTGTCATGATCCCGAAGGCCGGTAAGGATAAAACTCAGGCGGCATCATATAGACCCATAAGTCTTCTATCATGTCTGTCCAAACTCTTTGAAAAGATTTTTCTCACAAAAATAAGCCAGTACACTAAAAATATCATCCCTACCCATCAATTCGGTTTTCGCGAAAAGCATGGCAACATTGAACAATTCAATCGAATTACCTCAGAGATTCGAACTGCGTTTGAGCACCGTGAATACTGCTCCGTAATCTTTCTCGATATTGCCCAAGCGTTTGATCGAGTTTGGCTCGAGGGGCTTAAGTACAAAATTAATGTGTTGCTCCCACAAAATACTCACAAGGGTCTTGAGTCCTATCTCAGCGAAAGGACCTTCGTTGTGCGACAAAATGATTCTCTAACAGTAGAGTCGGAACTCAAAGCTGGTGTGCCCCAAGGTAGCGTACTCGGTCCCATGCTATACGTGCTATACACAGCAGATATCCCAATTAACCACAACCTCACAACATCAACATTTGCTGATGATACTGCAATATTAAGCAGGTCCCGATGCCGAATACAAGCAACAAATCGACTTGCAGATCACCTCACCCATCTCGAAGAGTGGTTGGGCAACTGGAGGATAAAAGTCAATGAACAAAAAAGTAAACACGTTACATTCACGCTCAATAGAGGTACTTGCCCTACGCTAACTCTGAACAATATTACGACCCACAGGCCAATGAGGTCATGCATCTCGGCATCCATCTCGAAAGACGACTCACATACCGTAAACACATTGAAGCAAAGAAAACACAAATTAAGCTGAAGGCCAACTCCCTACACTGGCTTATTAATTCACGATCACCCTAAAATCTGGATTACGGATCCCAGCTATGGGGCAATGCAAGCGCCAGCAATGTGGAAATAATTCAAAAAGCTCAATCTAAAATTCTTAGAACAATAACTGGTGCACCATGGTACATTCGAAACGATTGTATTCACAGAGATCTGAATATCCCAACTGTGCAGTCTGAAATAGCTCGAACAAAGCGAAACTATTCTCAAAAACTCGACTATCACCCAAACCAGCTCGCAAGAGCTCTCACTCAACAAAATAACACAACGCGACTCAGGAGAAATGACCTCCCAAGCTCAGTGTTAAATTCTTAGAGCCGCTGTAAATTACTAGCCTCCATCTGGATGGCTAGTACATATTATAAGTTTAGATTTAAGAATTTATTGTTAATTATTGTTAGTCCTAAGAAAAGGAGATACAATAAATAAGAAAAAAGTAGAAAAAAAAATATTTCTGACTAAATCTTCGCCGTTCTTCTTAACGAACTCAGCATTGCAACTTCCACATCTGTAACCAGACTTCCGTTTTCGACTTTGCAAAAAGTTAATTCAGGGTATACAACATTCGACTTTAAATTAAGATAGAATTTTCGCGCTACCTTTCTTTCGCTTAGCTTTCTAACAACTTCCAACTTCCACATTTCTTTCTTTTTTTTTCATAAGTCAAGACAAGACAGGATATTTTTCTTTCTTTACATATCGCTCTGTAAAATATCACGTTGCTCCCGACTGCAGTACTCTTGATAGGCGACGTTATTCTGAGACGTAGCATTGCTATCCCTCTCGCCGTACCAATATTTTATCACATATCTGATATACCAATGACCTCATTAACAGCCATATCCTTGGAGCGCGTGATGCATCTCCACTGCTCACCTATATTATTAAAAGTCAAAAAGTTTTCCGAAGCTGTCTGGTGATCATGAATGAGAAGGCAGTCGGTTGTAATTCAAGTGTTATTGCAGCTAGAGAGTTCCTTTGCTGCCACAAGATTGTGGTCTGAGTAGATATTGGTACCTCTTAACGCTGGCTCATCCAACATGCTAGATTCGTATCATCCTTCAATTACAACATGGTCAATTTGACTACATGTACATTAATCGGTACTAGATCATGTAGCGCCTTTGTGCAAAGATATTAAAATCTGAAGCGGCTAAGTACTATGTTCCGATTTGTGAAAAATAGCCTCTCGCAATTGTTGCAGGGTAAATTTTCCCGACTTTGGCTCAAAGATTCCCTTTTTCCCAGTTTTAGCGTTGAAATCGACAATCATGATTCGGACATTGTGTTTGGTGCATCGCTCTAGGCGACGTCCCAAGAGCTCGTAAAATTTCTATTCCTCTGATATACTTGTAGATGTCAAAGGATACTTTTTTCAGACCAGCTCTGTCCTATACTTCGTTTTTTCATTATTTGTTGTGATGCCAGATTGTATTGTTCGATTTTTCGGAAAATTTGGTTAAGTCGCCTTCTGACAAGAGACGTTTGTGAGCTCCTGGGGCTGTTTGCAAAAGAATTATAGTACGATTTTCCCAAGATAATGGCAGTCAACAAATGTCCCAGCTACTGTGGACTTCTGCAAACGACAGAAGAGAGCATAGGAGATACGTTTCGATTTGCTTGACTTTAACAATCTCAAATTTTTGGTATACATGTCTTACGACAAACTTTTAGTTTTTAGTTATTTCGACGTACGGCGTTTGATATATATATTTCAATTATGTTATATCTAAAATGTGGCGTATATGTTCCTTTAAAATAAGTGAAATTGTTAAATGCATAACATATAATTCAATGCTTTTATATTATAAAATAGAAATATGGAACACCATGGTTTTTAGTGCTTTCAATAACAAGAAATTCATCAATTGAGAATATTGGAAAAGCCATAATTTAATGTATCTTAATTCTTCGATATTCTCGATTATTGAACGATTCTCGAAACCTATTATGCAGCATTTGCTCTAGCCGTATAATAAAAGCAACTTTCGACGTTGTAACCCTCAAATTTGTAAAGTTTTTTATTGTTTTCAAGGTACGTAGTATGAAATAGAAATGTGGTACTATATTTGAAGAACAAAAAGAAACAAATTTATTTTTGTCTAATGATATCTAATAATATTTTTTATTTAAGTCAAAACTAGAGTTTTCGAACATTTGCATTTAAATTTTAATGGGATATATTTAATAGTTCTATAAACAACAAATTAAATGTTGTACAACTGTGATATTTATATAGTATTAATTTTGATTTTAAAATTTCTTTTTAGGAAAGCATTCCAGCTAAATTTAAAGGAATTCATTTTATATGTCAACCATGGTTTGTTGAAATAGTTTCCACATTAATTAAGGGCTTGCTGACGGATAAAATGAGGAAGCGGTTCATTAAACATGGAAAAAATTTGTCAACTCTGCATAATCACATAAATAAAGATGTGCTCCCACCAGATTTGGGAGGGGAAGGACCAAATATAACGACACTGGATTGGTACCATCATTTACTTGAATCCAGTCAGATTACAACAGATTTAAAGGCGTATAGAATAATTGAAGGAACAGTATATTCAATGTTTGCAAACAATAATAAAGTTTAAAACAATGACCATTTCATTTGTACTTTATTTGTGATATCAAGTTCAATAAAGTGTATTTATATATACAAAATATATCATATCTATCATCTAAAAGACTTAAACAAAATGTGGTGGCTTACGGGGAGAAATATAGGAAATTACTAAAACTCATTCCGGAAGTAGTCGTATAGTTTTGTCAATATCTTGATTTGGTTGCTTCTACTTTCCCATCTATAAAGCATCTTTTCCCATCTATAAAGCAATAAAATTTATTTCAGTTTCTTGAATTGATTCTGCATACTTTTTAAATTAATGTTAACCAATTTTAAATCGATATAAATTACAAATGGTCATTGTAAATAAAAATTGATAAGAGAAACGTAAAGGTGATTTTCACACATCTATTCAACGATATCCAACTTAATACAGTTGTTCGTCTTTAATTGTTTTATATTAACAATATAGTGACAACTCTGTCGCCATTTAGAACGTTGATCATTGTTATGTCCTTAGTGTAGAACAAGACAGTATAAATTATCAAAGTCGGCCCACTCGTTTGATTCTATATTCTAACCTGAAACTGCAGATTTGAGCGATTTTAGGATTTTCAACCAACGTTTGAAAAACTGCAACAAGTCAACAACTATCGGCGATGATATCAACACCACCGGTGATTGCAGTACAAAAAAATAATAATAATAAGTATAAATAGGAAAAAATAAAAACAACACACCAGGGAAAAAAGCCGCAATACAACAACAATAACAAACAAAGCAGCGCGACAGCAGTAGCAGGCCGAAAATATTAATACGAACTGCAGCGCAACAACAACAGATCGCCGTTATTAGCTAGGTTGACGACTGCAATAAAACGATAGCGAGCAAAACAGTGGAGTGCGTAGAGACAACCACAAAATAGTGCAGCTAGCAGTTATGTGGGCAACAAAAACATAATGGCTAACGGACAGCGCTGTCCTCCACGATTCTCAAAGTTGCAGCTAAGCAAGGAAATTAGCAGCAAAGTTAGTTATCGCCTGACTGGCACAGCGTCCAGTCCTCTCCCGCGGAGGAACAAAAGCTGGGAAAAGCAGCCTGAAGGTACAACGACGGACGCAGTGGATGTAGCAGTAGAGATAACACTGGAGGTGAATATTGTAATTGGTATGTTTCGTTTCAACCGTAGTAAGTGTCCACGGGTATCTGGACAACCGTAGTTACTGTCCACAGGAATCTGCCGTAGTTAGTGTCAACGGGTATCTGGACAGCAGTAGCTAGTGTCCACAGGCATCTAGACAGCCGTAATAAGTGTCCACAGAAATCTGGGCAGCGAATTAAGTTATGATCTACATCGATTTTAATAACTCCTTCTCCGTTTGTCAAGTGCTACATTGACAAGTGCAGGGACCTAATTTATGATCGACATCGGTTTAATAGCTTCTTGTCCGCGTTGGTTTTTATAGTTTCTGCTACGCGTCTTTTACATTATAAATAGTTTAGATTACGCTGAGTCTTACAAACTCAGCGATAGCAAATAAATAGTTTAAGAATAGAATAAGTTTTATGAATAAAAGTAGTTAATGAACACTCACCAATGAAGGAACGAGGGAATGTAAGGAACGACTTGCATTTGAAATAGTTCACACATTTAATGGTCCTTCGAAACGGATCTCGGTTTGATAAAAAAAATTAAGTGAGGGACAGCCTAATAAAATTAGAGGTCAACTACAAAAAATATCCATCTGACGAGATAGATATTCTCAAAGCTGAAGTCGCTGGCCTTGAGGTGCTCATTGATATTAGCATGAAAGAGCAAGAGGAAAAACGGCCAAAGCTACGACCACAGCTGAAGAAAATTTCATTCAGGAAAATTTCATTCCCTGAAGAAGAATATGTGCAACTGCGACGCAGCGATAATGAGCTTGAGCCACGTCTGGAAGAAGAAGAAGAGCAAGCAAGGCTACGTGAAGAGCTCAGGAAAATTACCTTCGGTCCCAGCAAGGAAGAAGAACAGGCAAGGCTACAAGTTGAGCTCAAGAAAATTACCTTCGGTCCCAGCAGGGAAGAAGAAGCATAACAGGCAAGGCTACGAGATGAGCTCCAGAAAAATACCTTTGGTCCCAGCAAGGAAGAAGAGGAAGAACAGGCAAGGCTACGAATTGAGCTCCAGAAAATTACCTTCGGTCCCAGCAGGGAAAAGAAGCAGAACAAGTAAGGCTTCGTGAAGAGCTCAGTAAAATTACTTTTCATAAAAAAGAATTTGCGCCAACGCAACTGGAGCCCACGAAAGGCGATACACCAGGTACGACGGTCATACCTCAATTGTGTAACCAACTGAAAGTCACAGAAACAGTACCCTCTTTGACAATGGAAATACGACAGTCTGCCGAAACTAAGCTGGCTGAGGTGCAGACAATGGCGAGTTCTTCCTTATTAATCGGGTTTTCGAATTCAACAATTGCTGGTTTTGGCGTAAGGTCGGAGCAAGATCTTACAGATATTGATCTTGACATCACCCTGCCGCCGAACTATAATCAACAAATTTCTACACCACCGAGCAACATCACATCATCAACAGAGAAATGTGTCTCACTTGAGATTATTGACAAAAATCTGTTGAAAACGCCACGAGCTGAATCTAGCCGACATGTGACAAATATGATGAAAATAATAATGACCACCAGCAATTCGAGTCTTAAGAATAGGACTGGTGATTGGTTGCCAACGCCATGCATCTCACCGAGAAACAGAAATGTAATTGAACAGAAAATTAATTTGACGGAAAAGTCTTCGTTTATAAATGTGCTACGTAAAGCAAAACATCATGCCACAATAGAGAAGCAAATGCTGCAGTTTAAGCAGAAAACCTACGGAGAATGGGAGTATTTGTTCCAAAAAATAGTCAATATTCCCCCGGGAAGTCCTCACTTTAAAGAAGTGAGTAAATCTGCGAATAAATATATGCAAGTCAGAGTATGTAATGCAGTATACCATCATACTAACAAGAGTAAGATGGGATGGCTGAACTGGTGGTGGTTTGTAAAACGCCTCAAGTTCATCTCCCGAAGAAGACTACAACTGCTGCATCAAATAAGGAATCCTACACTTCCGAGCAGCTAAAGCTGATTGAGCCCATTTGCTGTCTGCCGAGGATGAGAAAATACTTGATTTGCGTCCACCACAGAAGCGTCGCAAGAAACCAGCTAAGAAGGATGATGTTGGTGACGACTCGACCAAAACGCGTGATGCTGACGCTACTTTTGCTGATGTGAGCAAGGAGAAGATGGCGAAAGTGAAGATGCTGCTGTTGCAGATGATGAAACTTCAGCTGATGTAAAAAAGACGGTGCCAAAGGTGAAACCGATTTTGCGGCCGTTTCGACCATAAAGGGTGATGCTGAGACTATCATAATGAAGAGAGCTCGAAAGCAACAACAACTGTCACATTTTCTGGCCCCCCCCGCAGAATGTTCAGGCATGAAGCCTAAACATGTCATATGAGGCAAAACTCTCAAAGACGTCCGATAAGCACACACAGTGCAGTTGTCATACGCATTAGAGCTGCACTTGATAAGTGCAGCGTGTGTATTTATAATCGTCATCCCAGTAGTTAATGAACACTCACCAATAAAGGAACGACTTGTATCTTGAAGAGTTCACACAACTGCCTTATAAATTTCTGTCGTGACTCTGGACACCCACTGAGGATACCCCAGCCAGAGACGTCGTCACAAACGTAAGTCGCAGTCGAAGCAACAGCAAAAAACGCTCACTGATGAAATCCGCAGCAGAAGCAGACGTCGCTGCTTCGTAAGTTGTCTTTATGCTTTTGCTTTGATTTCGGTCACAAACGAAAGTCGCAGCAGCAAATGTTCTGATTTTTTCGTTCCTTACATTTATTATTTTATTATTTTTAATTTTGATTTTTATTTTCTTAAACTATGTAAAAAAAATAATATTAATAAAATACACTTACACCCAACTAAATTGTCAAACAATTGGTGCATGTTATAACTTTCAAGAATATGCAGCGAAAAGCAAACAGCAAAAAGCAGAATCAGTCGCAACCGACTTGTAAAAGCACAACATTTGCTGCTGCTTCGAATTTCGTTTGTGACCGAAATTAAAGCAAAAGCATAAAGTCAACTTATGAAGAGGCGACGTTTGCTTCTGCTGCGGATTTTATCAGTGATCGTTTTTTTTTTTTTGCTGTTGTTTCGACTGCTACTTACGTTTTGTTTAAAAGCAGAAGCAAAAGCTTTAGATAAAAAAGAACAGTTGAATATATGTCAAAGCTGTGGAAAGTAAAAAATCTACGACTTTTGCTGCTTCGACTGCAGTTTTTTAAAAGATGATTTCAACACATAAAATAGAAAAAAAAAAATAGGTAGCAAACATTTTCGATTCTCTACAAAATGGCCCAAGGTAGAGGTCGATCCCAGTTGGGTATTGTAACTTGTCTGATCAATTGTAGTTTAATTAAAAATAATTTTTTAAAGCTATGTTATTACGTTTTGGCTTTCTCTCGCTGGCGACAATTGTTATTTATTTATTTATTTATATAATATTCATAATAGCATCTACATGACTAAACAGTTGCTTAAAACTAATTATTTAAAACTTTATATATTAATATAAAGTTACTTAAAACTAAAGAAGCAAAGTTGCGACCACTCAGACCTCAGATGGATTTTTGAATTTTTGTTTGGCCGCCTGGTTGACCGACTGTGCCCCTACTCACAGCTAGGCAGTGGTCTATGCGTTCGCAATTACAAATTAAAGATATTTAAAGATAAATAAAATTATTAATTGGTCATTTGTTAGTAGAGCTTTTTTAATCTAAAGTCGAATGAAAAGAGAAAAAAGGTGATAATATATTGTAGAAAGAACAGAAAGCTCGAAGTGAGTTATTGGGAGAGTAATTTGTCGTGCAAAAAGGCAATTATATTGACACAAAATGGCGAGTTGGTCGAAAAGGAACATTTAATGAGAATGATTGAACCAAGTTGGGGAATCAATTTCACCAATAAAAATTTTGTGAGGAAAGGGTAGGAAGATAATTTATTTTTAATCTGTCCTCATAAGTTGGAAGATTTTCATGGGTATCCCAATTTAAACTGCGAAGAGCAAAAAAAGAAACTATTTTTGAACAGATTCAATACGGTCTTGGTGAATACCATAATAAGGATACCATACACAGGAATCAAATTCTAAAATGTGACGGACAAGTGAGTTTAGTAAGGAGTTTAGTGGTGTAGTGGTCATATAACTCCTTAGACCAACGCTTTACAAAACCGAGAATATATTTTGTTTTGTTCACCATTGATCCAATTTGAATATTATAAATAAGTTTAGGTTCCATAAGGATACCCAAATCATTATAACAATATTTTCTGACAAGAATAATGTTTTTTAACGAATAATTTACTATTAATGGATTTCGGCGATGAAATGTCATACATTTACATTTTGTAGAAATTTAAGTTCAGATAATTAAGACTACACCATGTTTGTAGTGAGTTCAATGCAGCGTGTAGCAAACTGGGTTGGGAGACAACAGAATACTACCTTGGGGAACACCAGGAGACACTACAATAGTTTGAGATCAACAATTTTTAAATAGTTATTTTTGTATCCAGCCGGATAAGTATGACTCAATCCAAGAACAAAGAATGGGTGGAAAACCGATATTTTTCAATTTAAACAAAAGTTGTTTGTGACACACACTATCAGAAGCTTTTCCGTCTGTTTATATGACATCAGTTTGGCATCCAAATTCAAAATCATTTTTCACAACAGAAAAAATGTTTAACAGATTTGTGCAAATGGATTTGCCTCTAATGAAATCATGTTGGTAAGGACTACAACAGACTTAAACAACTGTTGCAATTGGTCTGTAAAGATTTTTTCGAACAGTTTCGGTATAGCACTCAACTTAGCAATGCCTCTATGATGCAATCAGATCTGCTGCCTTTTTTACGAAATGGAATAATGATTCTCTCAAAAGAAATTGAATCTTGGATAATCTTATAGATAGGTAGAAAATAATAGATAAAGGGAAACAAATGGAGCTAGAGCACGGAATGTTATCAGGTCAAGGTATGAAGGAAAATTTAACGGATAAAATGTTAAAATAGTTTGAATAGAGATAATAGGAGGATATATGAAGTCAGGAATAACAGAGCAATTAGAATACGTACTTTGGAAAAAGTCAGCAATATATATTTGTCAAAATAATTGAAAATTGTGAAATAAAATATTTTTTATTTATTTATTTATATTAATTCTAACTACATAAATTTAAACAGTTGCATTACAAATATTTTAAGGCTAAGTTTCTCACTGAACAACTAATTTAAAAACCTATCGCTAAACAAGGAGGAATGTTACGACCACTCAGAGCCGTTGGAGGTTTTTTGTTTGGTCGCCCAGTTGACCGACTGTGGCTCAAATCACAGCAGTCGCAATTACAATTAAAAAGATTATAATGAAAATATGAAAATACAATTTATTGAAGTAAATATTTAAGGACAGATTCTTTTATATAGTTTAAAGAAGAATTGTAGGAGAATAGATAAGAATATTTGTTATAGGTATACAAAAGAGACCAAAGTGAATCGTGGCTAGCATAGTTTGTTGTGCAAAATGACAACCATAATGGCACATAGTTACACGTAAAGCGTTAGCGAAAATTTAAAGATAAAGATAGCAGTAAAAAAGGAGAATCAACTTCCCCATAAAGAATCTTGTGAAGGAAAATGAAGGAGAGCATTCACTGTCGGGCAGATATAGTCGGAAGATCAATAGGTTTCAATCGATCAACATATGGAGGAAGATGTATATCAGAAGCCCAATTGAGGTTTCTGAGCGCAAATAACAGAAACTCTTTTGGAACAGACTCGATGCGATCTTGGTGAATTACATAATGTGGGTTCCAAACAAATGATGCAAATTCCAAGATCGGACGAACAAGTGATATGTATAGAAGTTTAGTAGTATAGGGGTCATTAAATTCCTTAGATCACCGCTTTATCAAGCCAAGAATACCTTGAGCTTTATTTACCATACTCACAATATGATTGTGTGTGCTTAATTTAGGGTCCATAAGGACGCCTAAATCATTAATACAAATATCCCTACTAAGGTTATGCGTTTTTTGCGATGGAATGTTACGCATTTACATTTAGAAGCATTTAAATTAAGAAAGGTGGTTAAAAACCAAGTGTATAACGAATTCAAATCTGCTTGTAATATACTATGTTGGGAAGCATCAGAATATGTCAAACTAAGTTTGACAACATCCGCATACATCAATACATGAGCATGATTTATTGCTAAAGGGAGATCATTTATGAATAAAACAAAGAGCTATGGCCCGAGATGACTTCCTTGTGAAACACCAGAAGACACATCTATAGATTTAGATAAACAATTGTTAAATAAGACTTTTTTTGATCTACCTACAAGGTGGACTGTATCAATTTTACAAAAAAATGTGGAAATCCTACAGCTTTCAGTTTATTTGTAAGGTAACTATGACATATACTGTCAAAAGCTTTTCTATAATCTGTATTAATAATATCGGTATGGCGGCCAGACCCAAAACCTTTATTTACGATAAAAGTGAATTCTATAAGATTGGTACAAATGGGTTTGTCCTTAACAAATCCAAGTTGCAGTGAACTAACCAATGACATAACCGATCGTTGCAATTGATCAGTGATATTTTGTTCAAATAATTTAGGTATATCACTTAATTTAGCAATACCTCTATAATTCGCGACATCCCCATTACAGATCTTTTTTGTATTGGCAACGCGTATCGTACCAACTTATAATTAAGTGTAATGTCGTAAATTAAAAAAATAAATGCAAAGCACTGTAATGAGGTAAATTTGTCCAATAGCCAAAAAAAAAAAAATGCTTTGAAACAGAAAGCGTCAATTAATTTAATTAACAAAATTATAACACAGAATTTTTAAATACGGTAAAAAAAATACAATGTTTGAATACAGTGAATTAAAGCAAACGAAAATGATTAACGTATTGAGCTTACACAAATTTCGACCGCACTGAGTAGATGTTAAGTTAGAACTCAATGCCAAATCAATATCTGTTCAACACATTAGAGCGGACCAATTACTACTGAAAAGTAAGTGATTGAACTTTCTTTAGTCAGTCTTTTTAAAATTTCTGGCACGTCGAAGACATAATATAACAAACGTAAAGGTGGCTTGAAAAGTTGGATGGTATATATCTTCTGCCATTGTTAACGGAGGAATCCTTTTGATAGACATATCAAAACGATCGTCTACAAATACCAGATTAAGAAGTCTACCAGAGCAATTGCGAACATTGTTACATTGTTATAAGCCGTAGAACAGAGTATCAAGTTACTCAATTTTCAGTTGGAATCAGCATAGAAGAGTCAATCATATTTTAGCTTATGCTTGGTAGATTAAAATCGCCCATGACAATAAGATGTTTATTTTTATGTAAAACAGCGGCAACATAAACGTTTAGTTCGGATCCAAGCATGAACAGGTCACAAATAAGTTAAAACTGCGAAAGGAAAATTTAAAACGTATAATGTCCTGATTTGGAATTCTAATTCCATCACTCATTAGAGATGATTTGAGACAAGTTTCAGTGAAGACAATTGTTCGTTGTGCCGCTCTTAGGCTTTGGAACACCCAATAAATAAAAAAACAAATTGTAGACAGGTGGGTGGTCAGTGCCTGCAAAAGCACTCGCACGAAAAACCAATAAATAAAACTTGCGTTTGTACATTTAAAACAAATAATTGTAGCGCGCTCGCTTTTATATGATACAACACCAGTGTTATATAAAAACGCTGAATAATAAACAATTGGCGCAAAATACAAAAATCGAAAATTGACAGCACAAAGTGGTAGCGTTCGTAGTTTAGTCAACGAGTAGAAGAGCAAGACGAGTAGCAAGTTAGAGCGGTGTGGTAAAAAACGTTACAACCACAAATTCAAATTTGGCGCTAACATTACCGCCCGCCTTGCAGCATCACTGCAAAATAAAAATATATTGCAGCAAAAACGCCAATCTGAAATCTTATATAAAAAATAATCTGTCTCGCTACCACTTAGTTGTCAGTGACGACGAACAACACGTATCTGAAAATGGATAGTTGTGCCATCGGTCGACCGATAGATCCTGGCAGCATCGCTGGGCGTATCGCACTTTGATACGCCTCTGCTCCAAGAACTATGGAAACTGGTCCGGTCTGCCAAAAATTTTTCTCCGCCAAGACTGTGCCATCGAAGGCATCCGTCAGCCTCTTGTCCGCGGACCTTCCAGGCAGTGTCCGTTTAACTTCTCGTTTGACCCGTGCCTCAACATTCAAAACCGCACTGGGGCCACACCTCTAACTGTGGTTTCCTGCTCGCAGGTGGGCATGCACGGGTCAAGCAACACTCGTTCAATAATTGAGTGCCCGTGGACCATAACCTTGACACTCGCAGTATGTCTTAACACAGTACTTCTGCGAAGTTAGATTGGTGGGGATGGACGCCGAAACGACACTCTACAATTGTTCTGGAAAACCTCAAGTGCACCAGACAGCCGAAGCCACTTGAGCACCGGGGAACGATTTCGGCCCGACGCCGTAGACACAAGAGGTCTCCTAGACGCCAGCGATCGAGCGCGGTTTCTGCGTCCAACTACCCGCTCTCTCCACGTGTGTACACCCGGAGGTCGTTGCTGCTCATCAGCACATCTTCGCTCGGTTGAAGGCGACCTGGGTCCCGTAGATATAGCCGATTCAGGCGCCGCTGCTACCACTGCAGACTCAACCTCCACTTCCTCAACTATCTCCAAAATGGGCGATAGTTCTCTCTTACCTTCGCCTTTCGTCGAAACAGTAGACCGGCGAGGTGGAGAGAATTAGGGCACAGTAGGGGCTGGCGCTTTCACCCGCCTGAAGGGGTTGTGGCTTGTTGTGTACCTCTTCACACTTCATGCAGCGATACTTGCTCGTGTAGTCCCTAGCCACATGGACAGACGAACGAAAGACAATTCTCTGCAAAGCTGAATTACTTTTCTTCACGAAAAAAAGTAGGGGTGATTTCCGGTTTTAAATATGTATTATGAGTTAAATGATGTCGCTCATTGACATCTAGGGGGGTTACCTTACACAAGGGCTGCAAGGTCAAACACTCATTAATTTCCTCATCATAATTAAATTGTGATATCTGGAGATGCGCAGTCTCATTACGCATGAACTGCTTTAGTGCTACATAGCGTTAAGCTCCTACAGGCTGCTCACACTAATAATCAGAGCGAATAGTGTTGCACACACTATACTCACTATTTGTAGCTATTTGTTTGTTGTTGGCAGCAAATAATAAAACTGTTTGCCCGTTTCTATAAATTGGCGGAAGCTGGGAGCGGCAACACGTCGCGTAAAAAAATGCACAAATTTTTTGTTTCAACGTTCCTGACCTTTTCGTCTGTCCGATCAGCGATTAAGCCAAAATATCGCTTGTGACAGACGATGGGGATCACAATAAACAAACACAAATCGGATAAACGCACCAATGCAAAAACAATCAAAAGCGCAACGGTGCCTGTAAATAAATTTATTTTATTTTTAATTATATTTATTTTAATTTTAATATACTATAGCATGCACTCATGCAGCTTCGTCTTCTTTTCTTTTTGCTTGTTTGTTTTGATCGTCTCAACTGGTCAAAACCGCTCTCTAATGCAATTGGATTGCAAGCAAACAAAAATCGAAAAAAACACTCAATAGAAAACACAACAGTATATGTAAAACTTTTTGAGTGCGCCAAAGAAAAGGCGAAGATTATTTGCACAACAAAAATAATGCACACAAACACTCAAATGCCAACCGAGAACTTACGGAACCGGTAAACCAAAAAAATTCAAACGCACGCAGGGGGTATAATGTATATAATCAAAAAGTGGGGTACATTTATTAAAAACGCTCTTTCTGCGTAATCCGGGCTAAAAATGTTCGCTGTGCCGCTCTTAGGCTTTGAAACACCCAATAAATAAAAACACAAATTGTATATGCTGGCGCAGACAGGTGGTGGAGGGTCGTCAGTGCCTGTAAAAGCACTCGCACGAAAAATCAGTAAATAAAACTCGCGTTTGTATATTTAAAACAAATAATTGTAGTGCGCTCGCTTTTATTTGAAACAACAGTAGTGTATATAAAAACGGGGTATAATAAACAATTGGCGCCAAATTCAAAAATCGAAAATTGACAGAACAAAGTGGTAGCTTTAGTGTTTGCAGTAGTTTAGTAACTAACTAACTCTTCTCTCTTTTTAGAGTTAGTCAACGAGTATAAGAGCAAGACGAGTAGCATGTTAGCGCGGTGTTTCAAAAACCTTTCACACCACAAATTCAAATTTGGCGCTTACAACAATGATATCATATCAGCACTAAAAAAAAACTATTGAGATATAAATTACAAAGCTTAATTCTTAATTCTCTCAAATTTTGATAATGGACTTAGACAATGGACTTGGACAACTGCGATAAGACAGAAGGCAGTTGAACACCATTCTGTGCAGAAGAACGTTTATTTTTATTCGTGCACAAATACTATTCGGCCAAAAATTGGGCGATAGAATAGTGTCAAAAATGGACACGGGAAGAATAACCTTAAAAGAAAAATTTAACGAGAGTAAGAAACGTTAAATGTAGACAGAGATATATTAAAGGAAGAATTTGTGTAAAACTTAATATTGTCTTCAGTCGTGTCGGAAAACAGACCTGAAATAAACACAGCCTTACGAGGGGCTACAACTGTCAAGGTTTGCATTGGATGCATATTGCTTTTGAGATGGGCCAGTCCACCAGCCGAGTCAACTATCAAAGTCGTTATACAACACCACGGAGCAGTCTTCAACTACCACCAAAGGGTTACTGGTAGCACTTGTTTCAGGTGCAAGGTTGAGACCAGTATTAGTCTTGGTGGTGTCAATTTCCATTGGACCTATCATTGACTTCACTGGCTTAGAAAAGGGGACAGGAGAATTAACATCAGCTTTTTCATCAAACGGCGATAAAAATACTGGCTTATTAATAGGCACATTCGGTGTTAAGGGTTAATGAGAATGAGCTCCGAAAGAAGGCCTACCCTTGGGAGAATTTCTCTTGTTTTGTTTAGGCGAAGTATGAAGACATTTAAAATCATTGAAGGACTTTTCATGTTCATGAAACTTGTCATTTATAACTTTAAACCCACCCCTATGTTCGGAGAAACCATACCTAGTCTGGCTCATTAACTTCATTCTCCCCCGACTCTAATAAGACCAGAGACCGAGAAGACACTAAGTACTGGTTCCGCAATCGCCATTACTTCCTTTTGAAAAATCAAGCTCGACATATTTTGGCACTGGCGTATGATTTACTCCATAAGCAGACTGAAAAACTTCGTTCGTATCGGCGTGTTGATAGCGGCTAATTTGTCGGCAAATAGGTAGTGTGTCTCTGTTAAACTCATGGATATTTTCCGGGAATTGTCGTAATTTGGTCACTGGTTCACCATTTTGGTATGAATCCACACTTCAAAATGTGTCAAAAGATACACTGACAAAGTACACTGAGTTTCTAGACATTGAGTATTCGCTAAAGGGACCATATCTTGCATAAAGGTTGGTGTATACTCCGAAACAGCTCTTCGGTCAGACACTTGATCTTTTGATAAAATTTTCGAGCTTCATTTCTGTCGTATAACATATCAACATCGGCAAACTCCTGACTTTGTCCTTTTTCTTGTGTTTGAGTCGGCTTTTCTGTTCTCTTCGTTGCTCACGATATGGCTCTGTAACAGTTCTAGTTGCTCGCGACTGCATTGTTCGTTGATAAAAGGCGTTCTTCTCTGCAGTAGCATTGTAAAAACTCATCGTCGTAACGAGTTATTCACAGGTTTTGTATAACCTCAATTGCTCACAAGTGTCTTGAGTAGACGGAGACGTTTCCCGGAGTAGTTGGGAAAGTGTGTCTGAAAAGGCTGTGACAATTTTGACCTTATATGGTTTGCGGGGTCGTCATCATAAGGGTGTCTTGTCTAAGGCTTCCTTTTTGTCTTCATTGGAGTGATATATATTACGAAGGTGGGTCCCAAGCCCAACGCACCAATCCCTAATTAAGGGGGTGTTTGTCGCATTCTCACAGTGTGCTCACCTTCGAACGGCTGTTCAGAGGTTATCCAGCAGATACGTGACCTAATGAACGTTTGTGAGCTGCTTGAGCCGTTCGCAAAAGAATCATTGTTGGCCATTTCCAAGTGAATGGTACTAAGCAACCTTCCTCACAATGTGAATTTTTACAAAGGACCCCATCTCCCAAGTAATTTTGCTAACAATGTTTCTCAGCTGCACGAGGTATAAAAGTAGTATCTACCTGCAGAGTTGAGGGAGTCCTTTTGTAGACTCCCTTAACTCTGCACCTAGAGAAACCGAAAAAGTTGCATGCTGTGAATAGTGCAGGACCATCAGGACCAAGTCTCTCACCGTTCATTGCAATGTTTCTCACCACAATCCCAGATTGATATACTTCTCTCACTTTTTGGGTTATCTGGCAACCTCTATGATATCTGTCTACATCAGGAGTACCAACGACCCCTACAATATTGAGAACTTTTATGGACAACAATAAATTTTTAAAAAAAATATATGATATGAATTTTAGTAAGTTATGTGTGAAGAGAGAAATTTATTTGCACCAACTCTTTAACAATAAGGGTCGTTTTTCGACTTCCTATTTTTGCCTAGATCGAAATCGACCTAGATTTGCAATTTCATGTACTTGCTTTTCTGAAGTGCAAGTGGGGCCACACTACAGTGATAAAGTTGGCAATGCGACAACAGCAGTGCGACCAAACTGCACGTGACCTAAACTTGTCGCCGATTCCGATAGCAATATTTTTCTCAAAAACTTCTAACCTTTGGATCTGACACAATCACGGTCCGTGCCTCTGCGGCATACATTAGGATTGGGAGTATCAATGTATGACACTATCTAACCTGAATTCCAAGTTGTTGTTGTTGCCTATTTCGAATCCAAAGTCCATCGTCACAGACCATCCAAGTTACGTTAATGTCGTGCTAGAATACACCAAGTACTAAGTGTTGTCCTCATTCACCGATAGACTCATGAGCCGGGACTGTTTTTCAATCTTCGAGAATTTCTTACTGACTTGCTGTTCTGTTGGTCTGATGGTAACATACAGAAGGACACCCTATGATTGTCCGCAGCCCCTATTCGCAAAAACGTAGTAGTAGGTGTACGTGTTGGAACATGTTAAGCTAGGTCCACGCAAACTGACTTCCAAATATGACGATGGTCCTGCACTATTCGCAGCATGCAACTTTTTCGGTTTCTCTAGGTGCAGAGTTAAGGGAGTCTACAGAAGGACTCCCTCAACTCTGAAGGTAGATATTACTTTTATACCTCGTGCAGCTGAGAAACTTTGGGAGATGGGGTTGTTTGTAAAAATTCACATTGTGAGGAAATTTGCTGAGTGCCATTTACTTGGGAATGGTCAACTATAATTCTTCTGCACCTGGAATATCCGCCCCTATAATAGGGATGGTGCAAATATCCAGGTGGTTGATGTCCTCGAAAGATAAGACTGATATCACTGCAATCCAGGAATTTCGGTGTGACATTTACTATAGCTGAAAGTAAGCACGAATTTGGATGTTTCGAGTTTCGCGGCTGTTGACTCATATAAAATGAGTTAGCGTTTGCGTTAGTTATCCTACGTTATTATTATTAATCATTAATTAAATACTAAATGTTATCATTTACATTAATCATTCACATTTGGGGGCTCAAGCGTCGCCACTCGCTCAACCCGCTTTTTTGTAATTCGAATAATATTCAGTTACATTTAATAAACCGAAAGAATAAAGTTGCAGATTTAACACAGTGTGCAGTGGAAAAAAATTGTAAAACATAATATACATAAATAAAGCGAAGTACATATGTGTATATAAGCCGTTATACGAATAAGATTGTGCACCGACAGTTAGTATATGAGTGAGACAAAGAAGACAACAAAAATAACGGCTAAAGGCAAACAGCAACAGCCGCCAACGGTGAGTACAAGAGAATTGGCATCGACGAAATTGAAGGGTACCAACAACTACATGAACGATCTAGTAGAGGATGAAGAGCAAAATGAAAAATGAAATATGTTGTAGCAATTAGTTGAACTGTTAACACTTAAAATTCGAGCAGATGAATTAAATGGTGATGATTCAAAAATCGTAACAGAGAATTTTTCAAAAATTATACATGACTTTCACGGTGAAAATATGCCTGTGCGACAGTGGTTTGCCAATTTTGAATTTAATTGCATATAAATTGAAATCATAAGTAAATTTTGCAAATTAAAAGAATCGCCGCGAATGGCGTAATAGACACAGAATCAGTTGTTTGATACATTTTAACGGTCTTAATATGAAAAGCCACTATAAGTACAATTTGAATAGTTGCAAATCTTTTAAGGAGCTGAAAGTCTATGAAAAATTACTTTTTTTTTTATATATATATGTGTATTTATTTACAATCTGTCCGAGGACAATAAGTAAATGTGACATTAATTTTGTAATTTACTTAACAGGATTAGCTTATCTCCAGTGAGAAAGCTAATATATTTCAGCTACTTATCTATTACTTTATACTGTACATACAGTTATTTACAAATAAGATTGTTATTATTATGCAATAACTTAATGTCTATCTGGAAGATCCAGTATATGAAAACTTTTAAGTCTTTTATAAACTAAGCTATTATCTGTTAAATTTATAGCTAGGGTGTTGCTATGACCTAGTAGTCTGTTGATGTATCTTTTACTAAATGCAGCTATTTCCTCTTTAACCATAGGATAGGGTCTGGCATAAAGGACTGCTTTATAAGATAAAAAAATACCTCCCTGCGCTATATTTTTCGATTTTAAAATCCTATCTGAGCAACAGAGCTTACCGAGTTGTGGCTAGAGACGAAGCATCTGACATCTATTTTATAAACGCTGGAGTTCCACAGGGTAGTATGTTAGGTCCTATTCTATACACTCTGTACACATCAGACATGCCGACTCGCACTGACATAAATACGCAGATCTGTACGTATGCTGATGACATAGCCATTCTATCAAATGACTCCGACAAGGCCGCTGCGTCACTCGCCACTCAAAACTATCTAAATGCATTAGCTGACTGGTTCAATAGATGTAATATTCTAATAAATAACGAAACATCAGCACATATGACGTTTGCAAAAAGAAGAGGCATCTGTCCTGCAGTAAGTTTCAACAACCAGATGATACCAGATGTCACGGTTGTCAAGTACCTCGGAATGCATTTAGATAAAGGTCTCACATGGAACAATCACATAACCGCGAAAGTAAAATACTGCAAGATGAACATTCAAAAATTGTACTGGCTGTTGAATAGACTAAGTCAGCTTAACCTATCGAACAAGTTGCTGCTTTACAAATCGTTGATAGTTCCGGTGTGGACATATGGTTTGCAACTTTATGGAACAGCCTGTAACAGTCAGCTGAAAAGAATACAGACCATGCAAAACCAACCATTGCGAATGATAGGTAATGTACCATGGTACGTTGGCAACAGTGTCCTACACCGAGATTTCGAATTGAAAACTGTAATTGAACAAGTGCGCGAGGTTAGCGAAAAATACATTGATCGCCTCCATAATCATCCTAATTGTCTAGCTATCGAGTTGCTTGACAATAGCGCAATACTGCGAAGGCTGAAAAGAAGACACCCCCTCGATCTTCCAGATAGATAACAAGAACAAGCAGACGTAACTAATATAGTAATAATATAACACTCCAGCTCACAGCAATTCCCCATGTGCAGAAATTTTTAACTATAATTATTTCATATTTGTCACACTTTTTAATTTAATTCTTATATTGTAAATGTTTACATACTCATAGTAGCCATTGTATATAGCATTCGTTCATTATTTAAAAATCATATGTTTATCGCAGATATAAATTGAATTATTATAACAAAAAAAAAAAAAAAATTATTATTCAATAACTTAATGTCTATCTGGAAGATCCAGTATATGAAAACGTTTAAGTCTTCTATAAACTAAGCTATTCGGCCATATCACTAGCATTCCATTCCAACCATATTCCAATTCTCGGAATTCATTTTCGAATTAATTTGCATTCGGTTTAATAAACATTTCATTAGATTTAATTTGTTATTTTGTATTTTAGTAAACATCTCGGCAAACGACCAACGAGGACAGTAATGCTAACTTGTTAAAAGCAAAAAATGAAATCATTCGGAGTGTATGTTTCAATGAATTACTTAATTTCTTATGATTTATATGTAAACTAAAATTGAAATAAAGATTGTGGTATTTTTTTTTTTTTGCTTAATTTAGTGTACAATTAATGTGTATACACACATACATTTTAGTAAAAAGTTCATTGCAAAAAGTTGGCATGCTAACAATAAATCGACTGTGAATGACTAGTCAAAAAGAAGAGTGTTTACTTTTTATAATTGAATGCACTCCACCCGCTTCAGCCAATTGCCTTCTACGAAGGAAATCTATTGCTAGGAAGCCGGCAACAGGCATTTTTATTTTATCTTTAAAGGCCTTAATAGACGATACATCTGATCGCGATCATTTTGTGTACGTGTTGATCAACGTTTTGCCATAGACGAGTGATCAGATTGTTCGATTTTGTCATTTCTCTCAAATTTTTGTTGTGTACGGTCGTGTTATGAAGTTGTCTTTTCTATGCAAAATGCATACAGACGTCATTCATGCGTACATCAAAATCAAAAAAGAGGGGAAATGATCACGAAAAATCAAATGTGTTTTGATTTTGTCGTTGTGATCGCGATCACAGAGAAAACATGTCTGTGTAACGCATACATGCTTATTTTCACTAACACAATTTTATTTGATCGTGATCGTGATGTATCGTCTATTAAGGCCATAAGAACTTATTTGGTTTTATCTTGATGCTATTAATGTGTGTTTGCAAGTAACATATGCGAGTTGACAGTCACAGCAAATCTCAAATGTTTTGCATATCATAGTGTTGTCGTTTAAATTATACAATTTGGCTGGCAGAAAATTTACAAATAATTGATTTTTTTTAATTGTAATGTACTTCCAAAACTATTTACGTTTCGTCTCTTACTATAAAAAAATATTATTTATAATTTTTTCGCCCAACTAAGCAAATAAATCGAAATTAAAAATAATATCACACATAATTGTTATAGTGCTGACAACCCTGCTCAATGCCCAGCTGTTTCCGAATCAAATGTCCGAAAAGTGAAATCCCTCGATTTTCCGTGACACCGAAATTTTGCTCGAGGGATTTTAAAACCAATCCAACTGAATTTCGCTTTTGATTTCCGTGACATGCCCGATTATCTGTTAAATTTATAGCTAGGGTGTGGCTATGACCTAGTAGTCTGTTGATGTATCTTTTACTAAATGCAGCTATTTCCTCTTTAACCATAGGAATTTTCAAGTCTTTATGGATTTCCGCATTTGTAATAAACCAGGGTGCATTGACAATAGTTCTAAGCGTTTTGTTTTGATACCTCTGTATGATTTCAATATTTGAGTTACTCGTAGTACCCCAAAGTTGCAGAGCGTATGTCCAGACAGGCTTAAGTACAGTTTTATACAGTCTCACTTTGTTTTCTAAGCTGAGCTTAGATTTTTTACCAATAAGCCAATACATTTTTTTGTGTTACCTTAGCTTTGATATGGTTTTTCCACACAAGGCAGCGATCAGGATGGACTCCAAGGTATTTCACAGAGTCGCGTTGGGGTATTTCAGAACCATTTAACCATACTGGCGGGCAGTTTGCTTTCCTTAGTGAAAATGTTGTATGCACCGATTTTTGTGAATTGACTTTTATTTTCCAATTTGTTAGCCAGTTCTCTAATAAGAAGAACTCGTCCTGCAAATATAGGGAAGCCTCTGTTGGAGAACTGCTGGTTGCAACAATAGCTGTATCGTCAGCGTATGTAGCCACACATACCTCAGTTGAGACAGGCGTATCGGCTGTATAAAGACTTTAGAGTACGGGACCTAAAACACTCCCTTGCGGAACACCTGCTTTGATATGTCGAATTGATGATGCTTCGCTTTGCTGCTGGACATAGAAATATCGATTGCTTAAGTACGATTTAAGCAATGGAAAGTATGGTGCTGGAATCAATTTTTTTTATTTTGTATAGTATGTAAGTAAAAGTAACTGAAAAAACAATCGGAGAAAAGAAACAATTTTACACAAGCAAGAAGTTCATCAACGGCAGAAATGTCAAAAAAACAGCATTGTTATAATTGTGGCTCGCAGGAGATCTTGCGCAAAGACTATAAATCAGACCAGAAATGTTTTCGTTGTAACAAAAATGCGCAATCTGTGTGCAAAATGCTGTTAACATTGTTTAAGATGCTAAGCGACTAAAACGACTCAAGTTGAACAATATAGAAGTAGATGGACTAGTTGATACTGGAGCTGACTTGTCGTTGTTGAGAAAGTCGGTGTTCAAAAGAATCAACAGCGCTGTGCTGCACAGGAACGCTGCAGAGCTACGTGGTTTCGGCATCAATACAACTCGTCCTGCAGGTCATTTTACGGTAGATGTGTTGATCGCTGATATGAAGGTGTCTCATAAATTTCTGGTGGTGGCTGACGAGGCCATGAGTTGTGACGCGCTGCTAGGATACGAATTTGTTAGTAAATTTGTATTAACATTGACAGCTGACGGCTACAAGTTTTCTCCCCAGCCGATGAAGGAAATCACATAAGTACACATATTTAACATTTTAGAAACAATTACTTACGCTGCGTTTTTAAGCCACAGTTTAAAAACGCGGTGCAGACCGTAATCGAAAACTTCAGGCCAGCTGAGCCTACTGCTGATTGCCCGATTAACCTGAAGATAATTCCAGACGGGAATATCGTGAGATTTCGGCATGCACCAAGCTGAGTTGCAGTGACTATATCTAAAGCGGTTAGGCAGCAGATTAATGAGTGGCTGAAACCAGGTATAATAACGTGTTCATGTACAAACTTCGCAAGTCGTATTGTTGTCGTAAAAAAGAAGGATAAAGGTAACAGAATCTGCGTCGATTTTCCACAGCTGAATAAAGTGGTGCTGAAAGATTGTTTTCCCGTACCTATGGTGGACGACGTGCTGGAAAAATTGCAAAGGCTAAAATACTTCTCGATAATTTACTTGGAAAATTGTTTTCTCCATGTGCCAGTGGAATAAAGCAGGGCCTTTTCACGTCAGAACTATCAGAGTTGTCAAAGGGTTCATCAATTTTCTTGAAACTTCGTGGCATTATACTGCTATATAAGAAACTTTTTCCCCCAAACTCTTTTTAAAAAAAAACAAAATTATAGAAGATACGCCATTTTGAATGTCAACATTAATTCAACAAAATTTTTAATATCTCAAAATATTATAAAGGGATTTTGATGAAACTTACAGACGTTTTAGGTAAAAATATATACTTTTAAATGAAAATAAAGTCAATGAAAAAAAAAATTTTAATTAAATTTTTTATAAAACACATTCAATTTTTTTAAATTTTTTATTTACTTACTCCTTTCTGATAGAAATTTTGATAATATTTTTAAATTCCTTATAAATTTACCTTTAATTTAAAAAAAAAAAATTGATGGAGACTCTATTAGGTCCCGAGATATTAGAATTTTTGTACAACCTCGCGTAGTTGCGAAAGCAAGACGCGGGGTGGCGCGCTACACTTCTGAGCTTCTACGCTGCTGCGTCGCATTGCCATGCCTGCGCGTGTCTTAACTTGTTTGATTCGCAACGTTCGCATCGAGACTACTATTTGTTAGTTTGTGTTGGCGGTTAATGTTTCAGGCATTATTTCCTCATTAGAGGAGCGTAATGTAATTTCAAATTTTAACGGTAGGTGATTTTTCGTTATAACGAATTGTTTTTCTATTTTTGCGTTGTCTTTAGCGTCTATTTCAATCAGTTCTTTTCACAGCTTCTATCCGTTTTTCAGAAAAGCATTTTTTATCAGAAAAATCTATAGAAATTTAGACATAAATTTTGATTTGTACTATTTTTAAACAGTCCTTTTCAGGACTTTTCTTTCTTTCCACATTTTTTGGTCTTAGTTTATTTTTGAATTTAGAATATTATTCAGCGTGTAATAAAGCGTCATAAAAATTTAAAGGTAAGTTGAGATTTTTTGAAGCAGTTTTTAAGCAATCATGCCACGATCGTATTGCTGCAACCCTTTTGGTAAAATTGGATTTACCAAGTTTACTCAGTTCAAAATGGCGTATCTTCTATAATTTTGATTGTTTTTTAAAAACAGTTTGGGGGGAAAAAGTTTCTTATATGGTAGTATGATGCCACGAAGTTTCAAGAAAATCGATGAACGCTTTGACAACTCTGATAGTTCTGACGTGAAAAGGCCCAGCAGCTGGAAATATACTGCGTTTGTTACAAAAGACGGTCTGTTCGAGTTTAACCGAGCACCGTTTGGATTTTGTAACTCACCAGCAGTTTTCATTATACATACTTGTGAACATTGTTTTTTAAAATCTAATATACGAAGACGTACTTGGCCTGTATATGGACGACATAATTATACATGCAGAAACCGCTGAGAAATGCCTTGCAAAAATGAATAAAGCTTTTAATACAGCAGCACATTTCGGATTACGTATAAAAGAGAAGGAATGCCGGTTTTTACAAACGTTGGTTAATTTTTTGGAGCATTTCGTTGAATCTGGTGAAATTGAGCCTGGCATAGAAAAAACCAACGCCGTCAACAAGTCAACTAACTTGATTCTTCCGCAAGTTCATAAAAAGCTATTCGCAAAGCCGCTAACAAAGATGGGCAGTTTAAGATGGACTACGAGCAGTTGCAAGCGTTTAAGCTGTTGACGAACACGTTGATGAAAGAACCTGTATTACAGTTATACAACAGAGACGCCGGGAATAAAATACATACAGACGCTTCGAAAGATGGATTTGCTTCAGCGTTAATGCAATGGATTGAGGGTAATTTGTATCCGGTGTTATTTTGGAGTAAGAAGATTAACGAAGCAGAAGAGCGACAGTATAGTTATATACTAGAAGCAAAGGCAATTTCTCTTGGGTTTAAAAAATTTCGGCAGTACATACTAGGTATCTCGTTTAAACTAAGCCAACTGTTAACAAAAGGAAGTACCTCGAGAAGTTGCACAGTGGGTCATGTATCTTCAAGACTTTGATTTCAAGGTGGAACAAAGATCAAACATGTTCACTGTCTTAGTCGATAACCTCAGTAGATTATGTAGATATTAAATTACATCGAGAATAAAGAAAGCGCAAGACGAAGATGTAATGTTGAAAGCGATATCAGAAATTTTAGCCAGACGACCGTATGAGAATTTTAGGGCACTTTGCTGTTCGGAAAACGATACATGTCAAAAAGCAAAATTATTGGATACCTCATTTGGAGATTAAGGTCTCTCACAACTGAGTCAAATGCATAATTGAGGAGAAAAGGTGGCCTTATATTTAAAGGAGTAAATGGTACTGATTTTTTTGTTGTACCAAAATTAATGAAAAAAGAACTTATTGCTGACGCCCATAATGTATAAAGCATGTCATAAAGCAAAATTATTGGATACCTTATATGAAGATTAAGGTCTTTCACAGCTGAGTCAAATGCATAATATTTTACAAAAACTTGGGAAAGAAGAAATGTTGTTTATATCACGCCGAAAAAGGAGCTACGCCGTTATACACTTTGTCTGTAGATCACCTTGGTCCAATGGATGCAACCGCCAAGCGGTATAAATATATTTTCGTCATGGTAGATGGATTCACAAAGTTTGTGTGAATGTCCCCGACAAAAACTATAAACAGCAAAGAGGTTCTTAGAAAGCTGTTCGAGTGGGCTACAGTCGGCGTAAAAATGAAAAATGCATTTGAAGAGCGTATTATGCAATAACTTGAAAGGAGATGTACCACAATTTTGATGATGAGAGCAGTTACGACAATGTGCAAAAGCAGACATTCAGATAGCTTAAGCCACATAGGCGATCTGGTTGAAATCCATCGCACGCAGTTTGTTGCTGGAAAAAATTGGCAAGTGAATATTTGGAACCCTATGAGATTACCATCGTCAAACGAAATGGGCGTTATGAAGAACGAAGAGCAGCAAATATCGAAGGACCTAAAACATGGCAACATACGGTAAACCACGATGATCCTTGGTCATTGGAGACCGATAATTAATCAGGACGGCCGAATGTAAGATGTGTAGTGGAGTAGTTGTATCGTGTTGACATCAACAGTTCTGAGCGAACCTTCAGCATTCTGCTGAGCATAACGTGTACAGGGACATAAGCAGTGTGTCATGGTGTACAGTTGCAACCGTCGATATTTAAAGCCGATCTCATTAAAGCCATTTAACTGTTCTATTCTAAATTGCCCATTATGTTCGTAATATAATTAACCTAAGCTTTTATTATAAATAAACATTAATTAAATATTAAATGATTATTATTTTCATTAATAATTTACATGTATACATAAGCAGGTAAATATTACTAGTGTGATCTTCATAAATTGAGCAAGGAACATAGTTCTTATTTGATATATAGGTTTTTTTTTGGAATAAAATCGTGAACACCTCCTTAAACTCTGCGTAAAATAATTTTAAAATATTATAAATTAAGTACAAAATTAATGTGTTGCTCCCACAAAATTCTCACAAGGTTCTTGAGTCCTATCTCAGCGACAGAACCTTCGTTGTGCAAAAAAATGATTTTCTAACAGTAGAGTCGGAAATCAAAGCTGGTGTGCCCCAAGGTAGCGTACTCGGCCCCATGCTATAAGTGCTATACACATCAGATACCCCAATTAACCACAACCTCACAACATCAACATTTGCTGACGATACTGCAATATTAAGCAGGTCCCGATGCCCAATACAAGCAACAAGTCGACTTGCAGATCACCTCACCTATCTCGAAGAGTGGCTGGGCAACTGGAGGATAAAAGTCAATGAACAAAAAATAAACACGTTACATTCACGCTCAATAGAGGTACTTGCCCTACGCTAACTCTGAACAATATTACGATCCAACAGGCCAATTAGGTCATGCATCTCGGCATCCATCTCGAAAGACGACTCACATACCGTAAACACATTGAAGCGAAGAAAACACAAATTAAGCTGAAGGCCAACTCCCTACACTGGCTTATTAATTCACGATCACCCTTAAATCTGTGTTACAAGGTGTTGCTTTGTAACACAGTAATAAAGCCTATTTGGACATACGGATCCCAGCTATGGGGCAATGCAAGCGCCAGCAATGTGGAAATAATTCAAAGAGCTCAATCTAAAATTCTTAGAACAATAACTGGTGCACCATGGTACATTCGAAACGATTGTATTCACAGAGATCTGAATATCCGAACTGTGCAGTCTAAAATAGCTCGAACAAAGCGAAACTATTCTCAAAAACTCGAATATCACCCAAACCCGCTCGCAAGAGCTCTCAACAAAATAACACAACGCGACTCAGGAGAAATGACCTCCCAAGCTCAGTGTTAAATTCTTACAGCCGCTGTAAATTATTAGCCTCCATCTGGATGGCTAGTACATATTATAAGTTCAGATTTAAGAATTTATTGTAAATTATTGTTAGTCCTAAGATAAGGAAATTCAATAAAAATAGAAAAAAAAGTAGAAAAAAAAATACATCCTCAATTTTAACTTCTTGGAACGTCGCGACGCAAGTGAGGCTTATACATGAAGTGCGATCTTATAAAATAAGTTACTCAAAAAAGATGAGAAAAATTAAAAAAAAAATTTTGATTTTCAAAAGTTTTGGAAAAATAAAAAAAAAAATTTGAAAATGGACTTCACCAATCGAAAGCTCATAAAAAATCTATCAAAATCATCGAAAAATTTTTGTTTCTTTTTGTTTAAGTGTATGAATAACATTTCGCACTGCAAATGGTCTAGGATTAATGGCCGTGTTCACCATCCCATAAAATAACGTAAAGGCTTGCGCAGGACCTGCAAGGAGTGTAAATCGATGGAAACGGAGATCTTTACGTTAATGAAGCAGACCAGAGATAGATTTACTAATCTCAAACGTAAGTTCAAGCATATGACCGACAAGTTTCAGAATCTAGAAAAATGTTTTAGTAAAATGAAATGTCTGAATACCTCTCCCAAGTAGATGAAGAGGTATTTACCGAAAGCAGAACATATATAAATTATATTTTCTCCTATTGAGCCAGTAACTCCGACTGTACCAATATCTACACCAGTTTTTGCAACACCAGTAGCAAGTTTCGAGAGTAACTCTATGGCTCTAATTTGATGTCAGTTGTAGAACCTTCAAAGAAACCTCGAACTACATCTGAGGACATAAAAAGTGTTGTCGTCAATCCAGCAATAAAGACAATTTATTGTCTATCTGTGCAGCACAAGGTTATTTCGATGGATACTGAAATGGCTGCAGTACAGTACAGTTGTTGCTCCTCTTAAGACTGCATTTATTTCTCGTCTTATAGCAAAACACTGAAACGGATTTTAAAGCTTATATTAATTCACAGCTTGATGCTTCCCCGAATGTTTTGGTTTCGAAATTGAATTGCAATTACACTCGGTTGATTTCAGCCTTTAAGGTGATTGTTCCGGTGTCGCTTTTCGATATTGCCCTTTGCATGAATACGTGCAAAATCCAGTTCAATTCCACAGTTCTTCTTACAACATACCAAAAAAAAACTAAGTTTGTTTTCTTTCCTTATCCTCTATTAAGTTGTGAAAGGGCTAATAACTAAAATAAGAGATGTTTACCTTAAAAGTTTTCTGAGAGTGCTGACGGCTTTTGAAATGCTTAAGTTGATTTACCCGTCATTGTTTTTACCAAAACATGGCTTAAACCACACATTATATTCTTAATTCTGAAATATTCTGTGACAACTTTGTTTCATTTTGGAAACATCGTCCTAATCGAACTGGTGGAGATGTACTGATATCTGCTAACTCATCTCTGATGGCTGAATATATTTGCATTTCCAATGTAGTTATCGAGGTTCATTTTGTTATTTTAACTTAGACCTTATGTTCAAGCCGCAGAGATTAATAATGGTCTAAGTTTTAGTTATTTCTTTAAACTTGTAAAATAGCAAAATAGAATAGAAAAAGAGCAAGCAAGAGAAAAGATGCAGTTAATTATTTGTTATTATTTGTAAATTCCCACCCCTATTTGCATAGATTTTTGTTTTGCTTCTTTGTGAGTTGCAAATTCGTCTCCACGACAACAACAAGCACTAGTTGTCTCTGCCGCGGTTGAACAGAGCTGGTGGGTTTTGTTAAGATTTTTATGCTCCAACGTTTGTGTTGTTGAACGCATTTATTTATATAGTTTGGTTTAATTGTATTAGAATAAAATAAATTTAATGATACGCTGCACCATAAATTTATAAACAGTTCGAAGTTAGCTACAAATCTTGAACTTTAGAAAGAAATATACTTTATTAATTAACATTGGGAATGAAAATAAGGAAAGGTTTTTATGGAAAACGATTAATTTAAATAAGGAAGAATCTGGCCGAATTTAATTTGGATTCTGCAATTTTTGCACATATTAAAAAATTTTGTTTAAATGCTTACGGGGACTTGGATATGACAAAAGTGCAAAAAGTTAATTTTTTGGAACGAATGATATTGTTTTCTTTCTTCATACATTTTTAAGTTCAATTAATGATTTTAGTTTGTTTAGTGTATATATTTATAAAAAATTGAATGAAATACATATTAAATCGTGAGCTTTTAGCATTTGTTCACAGGCAATTATATTTCAATAGTTAAGTCATCAAAATCTGACCCCAACACATTTTAAAAAATATTGTTCGATGGCTTACGGGGGCTTGGATATGACACGTTTGTCATTCGACAGGTCAAAGCGTCAGCTATCCATTTTATCCGCATGTTTCATCGGAGGCTCTTACCTTTAGAAAGTTAATTGACAATAAATAAATGCAGGAAAAGTGGTACTATTTTGAATTTGGATTTTTAGCCATTCTTTATAAGTATTTTCTTTGAGAATTAATAAACAATTGTCTCTCTAATTGCATTTGTATGTTATATTTTATTTATTTTATTTTTGTTCATTAGTTAATAAGAATATACAGAATATAAAATTTATTTTTTTTTTCGATATCGATAACTGTTTCATTCTCACTAGTATTGGTTTTTAAAAGGTTGTTAACTCACGCTAATTAATTCTACAGTAGTCACTGGAAAGGGGTATCAATAAAAATGTCGGTAGTCTTCCACCACTACTATATTCAGTATTCTTGGGAATAGAAATTGCATAATGCTATGTTGTATAAATAAACAAAAGTGTATTATAAGCAAGCGTAAGGTGACTTTAGAAAATGTTTATGTACATTGTGTATTGTATTCACTATGTACGAAGTTTTTGTTTTTAATCTAAGGTTATTAAGTTTGCTCTTGTGCCTGCATTAAAAATTTCTTAAGATTAAAAATCTAAAAAATCTTTTGTGCTGATGAAAGACTTGGAAGACAAGTTATGAATAACTTGTTAAGAGGGTGAAGCAACATTAAGAATACAGAGTGGCTTTTGGAATGCTTAAATTGATTTGCCCATGCTGGATTTGAAGAATAAACATTCAAATGTTCAGTTTCGGTACTTCTATGTATATTTACATATATGTATGTATGTACGTATTTATAGTGAGTGTGCCGTACAATGTGCGATTGTTTCTTACTCAGAATATTTGTATATTTGGTGGTTATACCCAATCTATTTGCTATTGGTTTTAAATCTGCTTAATAAGGAAAAACCTGTGAACGTGCAACTACAGTTTTTAAATGTTATATAAGAGTATTATAGTATATATTCAAATATATTTTATTATTATATTTGTATAAATTTTATATATGCATGTACATTAAAAATATAATTTATATTATACTGTATGAACCCAGAAAGAACAATAGCAACAACTTCAATGTCATACTTGTTAGTCGGTGAACCGAAGGTACAAGAGCCTATTGGATTTGTGCAAATGTATGTAAGAGATAGAAATAATGGTCGTAGAGTCCCGCCTGTCAGTCCATATGAACGAAAGGATCTACGAAACTGTAATAGAGTGATACTTCGTTCTGTTTGCATTTGACTAAGATTTTGCCGCAATTTTACGAATTTATTTTAAAATTTTGCCCATCCATTGGAAAAGTTTGGATGGTTTGGGTGTCTATAGAAAACAGACATATTCACATTTGTTTTGACAACATTTTTACGGGCGCAGCGAAGAGTGCCGGGTACAGCTAGTATAAAATAACCTTTTGGCAACAATATCTAATAAATTTTGTCAAGAAAGGTGTGTACTTTACATTTGGTTGAAATGTAATCTCTAAGTAAACATAAAATACTATTATACACTTCAGGAGAATTTAATAGGGCTTATACTCTGATAAATGTTTCTTGCTACAATTGGAATCTTAAAACAAAGGAAAGTCATCGCAATTTCAAAAGTGTCACACATTTCATATTTGGCACACTAAATCAAAAAATGTGTCAATGACGCAGAAATATATGAAATAGAATGTCATAGAATGCTTTCATGGTATAGTATAATAATAATTTGAATTTCTACGCTCAACGTTGGAGGAAAGTGTATTAGGTAAAAATAAAAAATGTAAAGTTATTTAGTGACCCAAAATTCATTTTGTATTTGACACAGCCAAGCGGACGGAGAGATTTAGTAGCAGAAATCAAAACACATGAGTATCCGTTGCTCTTCACTATAATGTTTCAAGTTGTTGCAAATAATTGTCTGTCTTCACATTGATAAATATGAACAAGCATGTTTATCATGTAAAATTACCACTAAGCCTGCTAAAAATCATTACTAAAAATAAAATATTTAGAGTCCAATTATTTTAAAGCAAAAATAGCTCGAATCCTTTCAATATAATGAATTAGTTGCTGAGAGTCAACCTAAAAGTCACAAAACTTATATGATTTTTGGAAAGAAGTGTTTGGTTTCTTTGAATTGTAGTAATAGAGCATTCGCTAGGCTTCACTTAATGAAAGATTTTATTCTTACAAAAAGAACAACTTTATAGCATAAATATATTTGCTACAAAACGAACTCTTAGTTACATATTATAATCAATTCCAACAAATCAAATATAAAATAATTATAAGAAGTATTGTGAGTTGTAGGTTGAAAAATAAGACTGCGTGGTACGTTACCCACGAACTCCAATTCCTGAATATTTTTACCCCCTGTATTTCGGACTAAACTGATCCGAGTTTTTTTAACATGTAGTACATTGCAACATCTCGATCGGAATTATCAAAAAAAGCGTCCTTATTGCGAGTATTATTTATAGTGCTTGTGCTCCAACAACTCGTTACTGCCGCTTACTGCGATGTTCGTCAGAGCTATATTACACTTTTGCGCTCATATGTACCCGGCTAGACAATCATCCGATTGTATAGCTAATTGCAAATTAATTCATATTGTTTTTATAGTTTAAAATAAATGTTTAATATTGAACATGGGTCGACTTCACGTTTTAAACAAAAAGTGAAGATTTCTGATCTTTAGTGCAGCAAATGCCATGTTTTTTGTCGGGCACTTTTGGGTAGAAGGGCATTTTAAGTTTTAAATTGCGGTTCACAAATAATTACTAATAGCAAAAAGCTAAACACTCAGTTTTTGAACCAAAATTGGAAAGCATTTAAATCAAAACTCCTTTTCTTAAACAGTCTCGGTAAATGTTAATTACATTGAATTATTCGATCATCCAAATATGTTATTAATTATGAATAATTGAAGTATGCAATACCTCTAGATTTGGAATATCTGGTCTACCTTGACATTCCAAATGTTTTCATTTGGGTTCAGGTCAGGTGAGCACTCTTGGTCCTTCATGAAGTTGATACTTTCAAATTGCACCACTCCGAGGTAGACAAACAGCTGCCCCCAGACGCATACCTTGGGCATAATTACGAGAATCGGTATCTCAGCGAGTTTTAGTCCGATCGAAATGAAATTTTCACAGGATATTCCTGAGATGTTGTACTTTTATATAAAAAATTATTTTTTTTTTAAGTTGCAAACCATCCTGCCCCCTTAAAAGAATAGTAATTTAGAGACCACATTTGAATTTGTAGAGTATTTATATAGTTATGAAACATCTTATATTCTTGTTTTATGTAACTAAGGCTTGTTTAATAAATCTAGTTGCCTTTTTGAATCTATTTGTGTCCTTTGGTGACCTCGTTGCTTATCATATATTTCAAAGGGCTCTTTTTTGTTAAATTTACTATCGAATTGATGGCCGCATAAAATATGCAATATAATTTCCATGAAGTTGATTGAAAGGCTTTCCCAGTCTGTCTTGTGGTTAGTCTTTTGCAACTGTTTAGAAATTTTGTATGCCAATAATAACAATAGTTTAACCATCGACTTCGCCCTTGTTTACACTGATTACACTAGTCCAATGAATCTTACTTCCATGGATTCGAAGACATGATATATTTTGTATATCGTTTGTATGGGTGACAGGTCATCGCCCCCTCTAACTTTGACGCAACTTAACAGGTATACTTTCCCCGATCCCCTTAACATGACAAAAATAATAGGATTACTTCTTTCGATCCCATTAACAAAAATACTAAGCTTCATTTCTATACCTCAAATGGGTGCAAAGATATGACGAATTTTTTTTATCGCAAGTATGAAGGGCTGGCTTCGCCTCCCTCGATTTTTACCATTTGAACCAGCTCCCAAAAAAGCAAAAATATGTTTTGCAGCGTTGCATTTTGCAAAAACAGCTATTTGGTTAATGTTTCAAATTTGCGTTAAATATCAAAAGGCCATTTTTATTTGCAACTGCATGTTTTGAAGGAAAAGAATAAAAGAATAAAATTCTAGAATTAGGACGGATGAAAAACCGTTTTTTCGGCAAATGCACTACTTTTCTCTTTGATTGCACCAAAAGAGTTGCCAAGCATAAACAATTGTTCATTCGTAATTAATTATTTACAGTTTTTTCAGTACGAAATATTTTTATCCATTATAATCATATTGCTATTTTATTTTTTTACGTTAATACTTCACACACAAACATACAAATCAAATTATGCCGAGTTTATACATTGTTTTGAAGCAATTTTGTGATTTTCGGAGCATGATTTTCGACTTGTACTAAATTTAGTTTCTATACCTGTACCTCAAATGGATTCAAAGATATGACTTATTTTGATTATCGCTTATGTCCTTTCCCAACGTCCCTTCTATTTGCATACGAAAACTATACAAATTGGTTCAACTGTTAATGCGAGAAATAGTAAAAGACAGCCGGAGTTTCTTTCGCATTTATAATATAGTAGTACGAATATATTTCAAATATAGATTTGTTATTATGCAAAAATCAATTACATCCATTATATATCGGACAACGAGTGTTTTGGTTCTCCTATTAGAGATATGCATTTATTAGATTTTTTCTTGAGGGCCAAAAACAACAATCAGCACCGGTAAACAATTATTTAAAAATATACGAACTTGGATTATTTTTTAACTTTTTTTTTTTCATTTTATTTGCTATCAGTTCGATGCAAGAACTATAATCTATTTATTTGAGTATTTATTTTTATACGTTAGTGTTTCACTTGAATTTTACTAGTTACTATTATATTAGTATATATATATTAACCTATATATTAACCTACATTAACCTAATCTTAACCTATGACCTTGGGACAGGAGAAATCTAACGGGTGCACGCGCTTAAGCCGCCTCGTTGTTGTTGAATTATCAAGTAAATTAATAGCCAGATTGTGGCTGTGTTGATATAGTTTTTCTATGTATCTGGTGCTCTGATTCCTGATTTCTTCAGCAATACTTGACATCTGAAGATCTTTGTGAATATTCTCATTGCGCGTTGAAGTATTTCGATGTTAGATTCAGCTGCCACACCCCATATCTGGATGCCGTAAGTCCAGACCGGTTTAAGTATGGCTTTGTATAGTCTGACTTTGTTGTCCAGACTAAGCTTAAATTTTTGGCCTAATAGCCAATACATACGATGCGTTTTAAGGTCTAGCTGCTTTCTTTTCGCCACTATGTGATCCTTAAAAGTCAACCTTTTGTCTAGCCAAAAGCCTAAATAATTGACTTTGGTTCGTTCGTTTTCACAACGCCATTGAATCGAGCCCGAACGTTACTGTGACTTGGCTGTGTTTACTAAAATATTCAATTTGTTCATCCAGTCTTGGGATTTGTTCAATTGATTTTGTAGCAATTGTGTGGCTGCTCTAGCACTTTAACAAATTCGCATATAAAAGATAGACTGGTGATATTAACTGTGTACTTATATGAGAAATCAAAATTGCCAAACTGAAGACTAGGTCTCCGAGTTCCCTACGGTTCTGTAATTAAATGGTTTATTGACGTCCTAATCTAAGTAAATAAAAAATTTTTACGATTTTAGTAATATTTTTTTCTGGAAACATATGCGGCGCATTGTTCAAACTATAAATAACTACAAAAATTTTCGGAGTGAATTTCCAACGAATCGCTTCTATACAGATCCAACGCAATAGTATTTTTTTTTAAACCGTATGTCCACGCTGTAGGAACAAAGTAGGTTATATTGAATTCCATTTTTGAAAATATTTTTCAATAATAATCTACAGCATTTCGTATTTACAACCAAATTTTCTTTTAGATTGATTTAAATGGCGTTAACAGAATTGATTTCAAGTCTGTCAACAAACCCCTACTTTGGAGCAGGATTTGGATTATTTGGCATTGGTGCTGGGGCAGCAATCTTGAGAAAAGGCCTACAAGGAAGTTTAATATTATTTCGACGGCATTTGATGATAACTCTGGAGGTGCCATGTAGAGACAAATCTTTCCAATGGTTATTAAATTGGATTACAGTTTGTGGAGCTAAAAAAACACAACACTTAAGTGTTGAAACATCATTTTTGCAAAAAGATAGTGGACATGTACAGACAAACTATAATTTTATACCCAGCACCGGAAAGCATTTATTTAAGTATAGAGGAACTTGGATCCAAGTTGAACGTATCAGAGAACAACAAACATTAGATTTGCATATGGGAGTACCATGGGAAACCGTAACTCTCACATCATTTGGTAGAAATAAACAGTTGTATTTTGATATTTTGGAGGAAGCACGACAGTTGGCGCTGCAATCTATGGAGGGTAAAACTATTTTGTATACCGCGATGGGAACTGAATGGCGTCCTTTTGGAAATCCAAGAAGGCGACGTCCTACGTCATCGGTAATTCTGACCGAGGGTTTATCTCAACGGATTCTTAATGATTGCAAAGACTTTATTGATCATCCCAAATGGTATATCGAAAGAGGCATTCCTTATCGACGTGGTTACTTGTTGCATGGACCTCCTGGATGTGGTAAATCGAGTTTTATTACCGCATTAGCTGGTGAATTGGACTATGGGATTTGTTTGTTAAACTTATCAGAACGCGGTCTTACAGACGACCGACTCAACCATTTGTTAAACGTTGCCCCAGAACAAACCATTATATTGTTGGAAGATGTTGATGCAGCTTTTGTTTCAAGGGAGGATACAACTCAACAGAAATCGGCGTACGATGGATTGAACAGAGTAACTTTTAGTGGATTGCTTAACTGCCTAGATGGCGTTGCATCTACCGAAGCTCGTATATTGTTTATGACCACTAATTATATAGATCGTTTAGATGCAGCATTAATTCGTCCTGGTCGAGTTGACATGAAAGAATTCATTGGATATTGCGATATAAAACAAATGGAAGAAATGTTCAAAAGATTTTTTGTTGGTGAAAATCATGCTGCATCTCAAGAATTTGCAAAAAAGGTAATGTCATACAACTTACCCGTTAGTCCGGCTCAAATTCAAGGTTTTTTTATGCGTCATAAAAAGTCACAGCATCAGACGGTAATAGATAGTATTGAGAATATTTGGGAAAATAATGGTATACCTAAACATAACATTAGACTTACTAATTAAATTTTTTAAGCAAAAATGACAAATGTTTTTCTTAATATGTATGTATACAATTTAATATAATTAAAATCATCCCACTGCAATTTTGCTAATTTTTTTGGCAAAAACTATTATTTTTTTTTATTTTGGATTTTTAAATTCAACAGATTTTTATGTTGATTACACCCTAGTTAGATTAAAAATTAATCGAATTTAAAATATTTGGCCACCCAACATTTTTGGCACGCTTCCAAAGTCAGCTGTTTATGACTCTTATGCTTTTTCGTTGAATTGGCGGCAAACGATTACCAAAGTTGAATTGCTTACATTTATGAAAATACAAAGAAAATTAAAAGTGTTTTGATGAAAAACTATAGTTCAGGTATGTAAAATTATAGTTTACTAACAATTTAGTCAATGTTGTGTGTTTACGTATATTTGTATTTTGCTTTGTGTGTACTTTTTAGGTTGACCTTAACAACTGTATCTGTGTTTCGTGAAGTAATACTTTCTAAAGGTAAAAAGTTGTAAATCAGAAGTGTGCAGAATGATATGTAATTGATTTTCTTTGAGACAAATTGCGTATTTGGCCTAAATTCATGATTTTCCAGAACAATATGTGTTTGCACATGTAGAGCTGGTTGACATTTGGAGTAGCAAAAAGAGCTCAGAGGACGCAGCTCAGCAGCACATTCTGCAAAAAAATTGGTAGTAAAAACTTAAAAGACGATCAAGTCATTATAAGCAATGAAAAACTGCACGCATTCATTAAATACATTAAGAGAAGAGGCACTTGCGAGATTGCTCTCGACATCTATCAGAAAAACGAAATTTGGATACCCAAATTCGTGATCTGCAAATTTATTTGTGTAAATATAATGTGAAGGATATATTTGTGGAATACTCTGGACAAATGACAGTTATTGATGGGAAAGTTTTAATATATTGTCAGGATGTAATTGATGTCAGTGTTGTCCAATCTGTGGAGCTAAGCCTTTGCAGTTGCTTTATATAAAAGATTTTAATTCTGAAACTTTTAAGGTTTAGACACATGCCCTTCAATATGGCATAAGGCCTTTGCATGCCTGAATTCGCTTCCTTGAATCCATTTTAAAACTTTTTTATAGAGTTGAGCTAAAAAATTGGCATGTGAAGTACTTTGATCAACCGCAATTAATGGCACAAAAAAATTCATACAAAGGAAAATGATTACGGAAATGGGACTTCACGTGGACAAGCCAAGACCAAATGGTAGTGGAAACTCTAATGATGGCAACACAGCTAGAAGGGCAGTTTTCATTGCAGCCAAACTATCATAAATTTTAGATATTGACTTCAAAATGGTAGAAGATTTTCATACAATTTTAATGACGATTTCTTGCGAGCACTAAATTAACGCAGTAAAGCTAGACTTTTTCTGCAAATATTTTTTTTCTGAAAGTATTTGTGTAAGTTTTAACTGGTACTGGTGTCATGAGATAATAAATAACTGTTTGCTTTCTTGGGGAACATGCATCCGAATCCCGAAATAAATTGTATAAGAGCAACAGAAGGAGCTATGCAAGAAAATGCAATGGACTCGAAAATATTACAGACATTTTTAACAGAACGCTAGCTACTTCTGATCCTTTGGTGTCCAGTATTTATTTAAAAAACCGACGAGACAAAAATAAAAAATTAAACATGCCAGAAGATTTTATAGCGCTGCTGCAATTACCACAACTATAAGTAAATTAAAAAAAAAAATGATCATGATCCGCAGATTAAAGAACATGATCCAGACTATAATGAGGAGGAAGACGTAGAGGATGATGACAAGGATTACTTAAAATATGTCAAAGAGTATGAGCTTGATGTGATCGGATCAGACGAAGAATATTTAGAAATCGAAGAAATTCTAGTTTATCTTTGTAGTGAGTAACCACCCAAACTTTTAAAACCTTATATAACATTTATCTTTATTTTCAGATTGAAATAAACTTCAATATATGTATATATCATCAAATAAATATTACTATATTTTGTAATAGCATATTTAAATTTTGGTTTCTATGTGCTAAAGTAAAAACAATAAAATTTGTGCAAGTCCGCCAGATTGTTCATATGGCAGCTATATAAAAAGTGGTCCAAATCAAACGAAACTTAGAAGATCGTCTTGGAAGGGATATATACTTTTACAAACTAAATTTGGTGAACATATTTTTAAAATTAAAAATTTTGCTAAAAAAAAAAATGCAATAAAAAACCATAATGCACTGTTAAGAGAAATGTTTCACTTTTTACACTAAACGCGCATCCCAGAATTATTAAATAGATCTGGCGTTTTTTAAACTGACTGCTAGAAAAGTTACCTCAAGCCGTAAATCTAGCATTCATGTATTATTTTTTCAACTTAAATTTTCACTTTAAAACATAAAATAAAAATCGTTTCAAATATCATAAATATACTTGATCTGGAATATGAAAAGAGGGCTTAGGTGTTCAGAATCATTTCCCACTTTTTGCCGATTCGGATAGAGCTTAAGACGTTATTTCACATGGTGGTGCGCAGGGCTTGGGACCCGCCACTTAAAAAAAAAAACCTCCAATGAATACAAATAGGAAGCCTTAGAAGGAACACTATGATGAAGACCCTCGCAAACAATATAAGGATCACGGATTAAGGATATGCACCTGGATTGTCCGCTCCCTTAATTGGGATGGTGCCAATATCCTGGTTGATGATCTCGAAAGATGCAAGGCTGACAATCCAAGAAATCCGAGTTTGGATGTGGTGAGTAGGAAACTACGTGGCATCGTCTCTAGGTTCACGCCTGTTGACGAGCGCCTAGCCGCGATACGCATCAAGGATAAATATTTTTATATTTGACTGATTTGTGCTTACGCGCCGAAGGAAGAGAAAGACGACGATACTAAAGATGAGTTCTATGAACGTTTGAAACGTCTGTCCCAAGATTAGGAAGGAAGGATTCTTTGGCCCAACCGTCGGGAAATGTAGCCTTCACGACACTACCTCCAATAAGGAAGAGAGGCTAATCGATTTCGCCGCAGGTCGGAACATGGTAGTTAGTAGTAATAGATTTTAATATCTCAACATTCCCAAGGCTATATGGCTGAGTCCTGATCAAATAACACGCAACCAAATTGACCATGTTCTGATTTACGGAAGGCACGCATCGAGCGTGTTGGACAGACCGCCGCAGCCTTTTCAAACACACTCTCCCGACTACTCCGGGAAACTTCTCTGTCTTCTCAAGATATATGTGAGCAGTGGAAACATATCACCCGATCCATGGATAGGGCTGCCAGGGATGTCATTGGTTATACAAAACCTGTGAAGAATTCTTGGTACGACGAGGAGTGTCGCAATGCTACTGCAGAGAAGAACGCTTCCTATCAGCGAACTCTGCAGTCGGGAGCAACGCGAGCTGTTAGAGAGCGATATCTAGAGAAACGGAGAGAGGAGAAACGCCTTTTCAGACGCAAGAAAGGCGGAAGTTTGAGGATGTTGAGATGTTACGTGACAGAAATGAAGCTCGAAAATTCTATCAAAAGATCAAGCGTCTGACTGAAGGTTTTACACTCGGAGTAACTTTCTGTAAGGATGAGAATGGAAATCTGGTAACGGATGAACAGGAATCACTGAGATTATGGAGGAGTCATTTCTCCAACCTACTTGGAGGCGATAGAGAAATGACACTGGAACTACCAGTTTATGATGGCACTATTGTAGAGCCACCGGACTTTAACGAACTCAATTCAGATTTTAAAAAGCTGAAAAATAGCAAAGCGGCAGGCTCTGATGGGCTGCCAGCTGAGTTATTTAAGACCGGTGGCGAAGTGTTGGTTAGGGGTATGAATCAACTTTTATGCAAGATATGGTCCGATGAACGCATACCCAATGATTGGAATCTCAGTGTTCTCTGTCCAATCTTTAAGAAACTACCGTGGAATAAGTCTTTCCATTGGATGTAAGATTCTGTCGCACGTATTTTGTAATAGACTGAAGCCATATACGGATTCAATGATAGGATGATATCAGTGTGGCTTCAGACCAAAAAGGTCAACCAGTGACTGAATATTCACATTACGCCAAATCTTGGAAAATACCCGTGAGTTCAACAAAGACACTGACCACCTATTTGTCGACTACGCCGATACGATCGAAGTTTTTCGACGCCCTGTCTGCACTAGGTATCCCGGCAAAGATTGTCCGTCTTTGCATGACGACGCTATCTAACACACAAAGCGTTGTCAGGGTGGGGAAAAACCTCTCCGACCCTCTTGATACCAAGAGACGTTTCAGACAGGGCGATGCTCTGTCGTGCGATTTTTTCAATCTTCTGATGGAATAAATCATACGCCAGTCACCGTACATACTGAGTATGTCGGGCTCGATCTTCCAAAAGGAAGTGATGCTGCTCGCTTACGCCGATGACATCGATGCAGGCGAGTCAGCAAGGCGTTCTCAGAAAATGAAAAACAAGTCTCGGCTCATGGGTCGAGCGGTGAACGAGGACAAGACGAAGTACTTGGTGTCTTCTCGCACTCCGTCATCGCGTCTTGGACGATGGTCAGTGACGATGGAGAATTTGAACTTCAGTGTTGAAGATAACTTTGTCTATCTTGGATTCGAGATAACCAGTAACAAAATCTTCAGAGATCAGCCGAAGAATCACGCTTGCAAACAGATGCTTTTTTGAGCTGAGCAAGCAAATAGAAAGCCCTCTCGAAAGACAAAAATCATGATCTATAAGTCGGATGAAACAGCCTTGGAAGTCTTCGAGAGAAAGATTCTTCGCAGGATTTTCGGTCCTATTAGAGTCGACGACGAGTTTAGGTCCCGTAAGAACCGCGAGCTGTACGAGCTATTCGATGAGGTTGACATAGTTCTGCGCATAATATTCCAGCGGCTGCACTGGGCTGGCCACCTAATTCGAATGGATGAAAGAGCTCCAGCACGCATGGTTTACATGGGGGCCCAATCTTGATTGGTGGCCGCCGAAATAAAGGACGACCGGGCACTCGATGGAATGACCAGGTATGAAGAGATCTCTCCGCACTTGGCATTCAAAACGACTGGCGCTAGCGCGCACAAGACTATGGAGGCTGGCGCGCCCTACTAGACGCGGCCATGACCATTTAAGTAAGTAAGTATTTGAATTAAAACCGCCGTTACAAATTGTATTCTGGTTACGACAATTCTGAAAAGCAATACTTACAAAAATTGGTACTTTTCAATGGCAAGATAAAGTTAAAATGACTTTTGAATTGTTCTGCATTCTTTACCTTTTTTGTATGTATTACTTTCAAATTCTGCATATGTTTTAGTACTAACAAATTAATATTTCCTACACTGTTGGTGCTGGTCTAGTATTCATTTGAATAATTTAACAATATTAATAGAAATGTACTCATATATATCTTAAGGCATCGTTCTTTAGATTGGCTTTAGATTGTTGATTGATTGATTTTCCAAGATTTACATAATGACCAAACTAACCCATATTTTTTTAGTTGCTACAAAAAAAATGTGATGATCCAAACACCAAATTTTGGAGATAAACAGCTGATTTTTTGTCAAATCAGTTTCGATTAGTTAAAGTCGGAAAATATTTGTTTGATGTTGATCTAGGCTAAATAGAAGTTTATGCTTGATTTTGAAATTTTTGTCAATGTTTTCTGCGGGTGTAGTTTCTATATTATAAAAACGTTTTTGCAAATTATAGCGGTTCAGAACACAGACTGTTTAAACTGTTTCACTGTGTTTAAATTGTTTCAAAGCTGTTCACAGAACATGACAAACACAACACTTTCTTGTATATCAATACCATAAACCAACAATCAAAATCGATTCGCTTCAAAATATACCCAAAAATAATTAATGTAGCTGTAATATCAGCTGAGGCACAACAACAAGGCAACGTACCGTAAGGCACTGCACAAATTCAACTGAGAACGCACTGTGATAAATCCATTGAATGGATTTTGAGCGAATATAGTTACTGAACACTTGTCAAGTGCGTGTCATCATGTTAATATCAAATTACAATCGAGAATGTGTTATTTTCTGTGCATTTGTATTGTCAAACATATTGTCATTTCCATTAACAAAAAATAATCAGTTAGCTAATTCATTCTGCGTTGACTGTCATGCGACATAGACGTCTTTATAAATCGCTGCGTGCTTTTAATTGTTTTCAAAAAATCCAGTGTATAAATTTTGTAAAAAAAAGAGACAGACTCATTATAAATTTTTATACATATATATTTTGTGCAACAATTTCAAAAACAGGTGAATTAAATCAAAATAAATGATGAGCAGCGCTCATCAACAAAAACAAAACTCGGTTGCATAGAGAAATGCATATTTCTCGTTTGTTTCCCCGGCAACAACAACAAAAATTCTTTAAACTCAAACTTGTCTGCTGCAACAACTGAGCAGACAGAAATTTCCTGCTCTCCCGCTCACCTGTACCTTGGAGCGCTGAATGTACGACGCCGACAACTCCACTCCCGTTACTTCCACCAACAGTAGCATCATCAATTACAATAACAACGCAAAGTGGTTACGCTACGTCTACTGCTTCTACTGTAACAACAACAACGGTGTATTCCTCACTCAGCTCGATCACGTCATCTCTATCCTCATTGGCTACAGCTACTCCAATCACAACAAACACGCAAGTACTGTACTTCAACAACAACAATAATAATCAAACTTCGACACATCCTAATGAGTCATCGATAACAGTTAATTCAAATAAAACTAACACTGAAACCCGAAACGTAAACAACAACACAAACCCACAGTTAAATTTAAAAAGAAATCGGGATTTGCATTCACCTAATAAGCAAATGCAAAACAGCAACAAAAAACAAAAAAATAGAATACAAGCTTAACAGACCAAATACAACAAACAGGTTCGAACTGTTAGCAGACTGTGACGACCAAACAAATGAGCAAATTAATAGTGTTACTAACTTGGTGCAGGCTCAAC
>JAWNNP010002102.1:7500-20900 GCA_035044805.1 Leucophenga maculata | reverse complement strand
TTTCAAGTGTTTTATTATAAAAAAATGGTCGATTAGGTTACAATGGCTTTAAGTTAAATTTCAATAAAAGAAAAACGTACATGCGTCCGTATACGTCAGCGCGTACTGGCTACGTATACGGAGTTCCTTGAGTTTCTCGGAGTGGCGTATCCAAAAGTGATGCGGCGTTGTCGGAGTAGGTTGAAAACTGTATGCGGCTGCGCACAGTATGCGGTGTAGCAGCAACAGTTTTAACAAAAACGTAGAGACGGTGGTGGTGGCTGAGCGAATGGGCGGTGGTCCTCGCAGAGAAGGGTAACTTGAGTCGCTTGTCCCCAGTGGCGTTCAGACGTGCAGATCGAGGATTCAATCCTGTCGACTGCCGCAGCACAGCGTTTAGGTTTTGTTAAGCGTCGTTTTTCAGCTTCTTTTTCAGGCAAGGCCAACCGGCGATTAATTAATCCACTTTTTCACTCCTTCCTTTTATATTCCACACCAAATAACTGTCCACACCAAAACAAATGCGCGCGCTTTTCTTTTCCATTCGCCCGATTTCCATTAATTTTCCTTTATTTTTCTTTTAATTGTTTTGTTTTCATTTTTCGCTTCCTCTTCCTAATCAGCTGTTTTTATTTCTGCCTGTGCTGCCAAGGTACAACGCGATACGTTCTTGGCATGACAGACAAATAAAGCGGACTCCCATGTCAGCAACTCGCCTGGGCGTAACACTGCCCCCTCCTCAAGTCTCGCGACTCCTGGCCGAGATCATCCTGACTCAGCGGTTCAAACTTGGCAAGGCGATTTACATGAACTGTACGCGTAGCATGCTTTCCCGGCAGTCGAATTACATAAACCAAATCGGAAACCTGTCTTACGATGGCTACTGGTCCGACCCAATCCGACTGAAGCTTAGGACACCGACCCTTACGCCGCGTGGGCGAGTAGAACCAGGCTTCCTCACCTACCGCAAATTCAATGGGGTGCGAACGTAGATCGTAGCGCTCTTTTGTCGTAGCAGCCGTTTTCGCCAAACAGTCTCTTGCCTCGCTGTGCACCACCCGTAGTCGATCACGAAGTTCCATGACAAAATCCGGGTAGGATTTAGTTCCAAACGTCGGTGTTCCATATACCAATTCGCCTGGCAGTCGCAGCTCACGACCCAATGTCAGCATTGCCGGAGTAAATTTGGTAGCTTCATGCAGCGCTGAACGATACGCAAACAATGCGAGCGGCAGCAACTGGTCCCAGTTACGCTGACTGCCATCAACAAATTTAGCTAAGTAGTCAAGCAGCGTACGGTTGAACCTCTCTACCATTCCATCTGACTGCGGTCGTAGCGGAGTTGTGCGTGTTTTTTCCACATTTAGCAGTTGCAGACACTTGCGAAAAACTTCAGATTCAAAGTTTCGTCCTTGATCCGAGTGTAAAATGTAGGGTACTCCAAATCTGCAGAACACCTCGTTTATCAGAGCCCTGGCCACCACCTCTGCCGTCTGGTCAGGAACAGCTAGACACTCAGGCCACTTCGTAAAATAGTCCATGACGACAATGACGTACCGATTACCAGCGGCGGTGACAGGCAACGGACCCAATATGTCGATCGCAAGACGTTCAAACGGTGCGCCGGGAACACTGGGAAGTAGCCGTCCGACAGTTCGTTGCGAAGGTCCTTTGCGAGCGTTGCACACGACGCAGCGCGCACACCAAAGCGTCACGTCTGCTCTATGACCAATCCAGTAGAAGCGTTGGGTGATTTTGTTAAATGTCTTCTTCTGCCCAAAATGACCTCCAGCCGTCGAGTCATGCATATGGGTTATAATGTCACTAACCAGAGCCTCTGGAACTACGATGACATCCACTCCATGACGCTGTATCATTACCACCTCATCCGTTAGCTTCAACTGGTCGTACATATGCCAATATGCCTTTATTTGAGGGCTTTCGCGTAGAATTGCCACTTTTGGGGGCCTCTCCTTCTCTTGCAACCACTCGCGCACCACCTTCAGTGTTGCATCTGCAACTTGTCTCGCCGGCCAGTCGATTGAAAGTGCCGTCACCATAAAAACTGTACCGCCGTCTTTCTTTTCGGCACGTATACAGGTCGAACAGTCGCCACACGGTCGTCTCGATAACGCATCCGCATTTCCATGCTTAGCGCCACTACGGTGTTGTATTCGCATATTATATTGCTGCAAACGTTCAATCCATCGAGCGATCTGACCCTCCGGCTCACGAAAATTATACAGCCAGCGTAATGATGCATGATCGGTGCGAAGCAAAAATTCTCGCCCAAACAAATAATGATGAAAATGCTTTGTCGCTAATACGACTGCTAGCAATTCCCTTCGTGTCACGCAGTAATTACGTTCCGCCTTATGAAATGTCTTGCTATAATATTCGATGACGCGCTCTACTCCACCTTGCCTCTGGCTCAGCACCGCCCCTGCCCCGCAATTCGATGCGTCTGTGTCCAACACAAATTCTTCGGTCTCGTCTGGGTAAGCAAGTATAGGCGCCGTAGTTAGTTTTTCCTTAAGCAGCTCAAAAGAAATTTGTGCCTCCGTTGTCCACACAAAACTTTTGCGCAACTCGGTGAGCTCATGCAGAGGTCGAGCGATTGTGGAAAAATTCAACACAAACTTTCGGTAATACGAGCAAAGCCCCAAGAATGAACGTACATCGGATTTCGAACTGGGTGTGGGCCAATTGCGGACTTTTTGAACTTTTCCAGCTGATGCTTGTAGACCTTGGCGACCAACGACATGTCCCAAATAATCCACTTCCGGTTGGAAAAAGGAACATTTATTCGGGCTCAGCTTCAAACCGGCAGATGCTAAACGAGTGAAGACCTCATTCAAGTGCGAGATGTGATCTTCAGCTGTCCGTGAATGAACAATGATGTCGTCGAGATATACTAAAGCGGAGCGCCAAGTCACACCAGTAAACAGTCCATCCATCAGTCTTTCAAAAGTAGCTGGCGCGTTACACAATCCAAATGGCATGACGTTAAACTCGTACAGACCCATTTCACAGCAAAACGCAGTTTTCGACCTTGACGCCTCATCCATCTCCACCTGCCAGTATCCGCTCTGCAGGTCCATGGTTGAAAACCATTTAGATCCGTACAATGCGGCCAAAATGTCATCAATTTTCGGAAGTGGGTATGAGTCTTTGCGGGTGACGTCATTTAACCGACGATAATCCACGCAAAATCTAGTTGTGCCATCCTTCTTCCTGACGAGCACGACAGGAGACGACCACGGGCTCTCAGACTTTCGAATGACATCTCGTTCTAGCATGTCGGTAACAAGCTGCTGCACCTCCGCCTTGCGGGCTATCGGCACACGTCGAGCTGGCTGGCGTATAGGTTGTGTAGTTCCGGTGTCGATGTGATGCTGTGCTAAGCGTGTACGCCCCGACTCTGTATTGCTCATCGCGAAAATAGCACGATGATTGCGCAATAGCTCATTAAAAGAGATCTGTTGTACTCCACTAAGCTCCTCCGATACAGCAAACTGCGGCAAATCAGCTTCCCGTTGGTCTCCTTCGCTGCAATTTTCACCTGGAGATAGCACGTCAACCTCGTGTAGCTTTCCTACTACCGTTTGTGGTGACAGTTCCACCTCAGCTTTTTCCAAATTAAGCAAGCGAACAGCAAATTCATTTTTGGCAGCGTCCACCAAAGTTCGACCCAATTTTACTCCTTCAGGCAGTTCAGATTCAGCGCAGCTCTCCAAAACCGCGCATTCCGATCTCGTATCGGTTGTGCACGGCGCAGCCACATATACATCTGATCGGCCAGGAAGTGTTACTGCAGCCGACAGAAACACAAGAGTGTGCGATGCTTGTGATGGCAAATATAAAGCAGTGCTGCCACCTATGAACTGCAAACGCATTTCGTGCAGATTTACTACAGCTTTTTGCCGCTGCAGAAAATCTACTCCAAGTAAACAGGGCGTAGTATTGTCCACCAACAGAAATTCATGCCGAAAAGGCACAGCTCCCAGCTTAAAATCGATCGTTGCCTTCTGAGTCGCCTTGAAGACCTCAGCTGAAGGCCCTCGCAGAGTTACGTTGCAACTACGCATTTTAGCACAAGGCAGCTTCACTGATTTGCTTATAAGTGACACTGCGGCACCGGTATCGACGATCATCTGCTGTGGTCGCTTATCGATGAAAACAAAGCAATGTAGGCTTTGATCACCTAGTGTGCCGATACTAAACGCGATTTCTTCCCCGTCTTTCGCTGATTCATCGTTATTTGCAGGCGGTGGTACCTCTGGTGACTGTCGAATAGGCTCAGCGGCCGGCAGACTCATTTTAACAGGTAACGGCGGCACTGAAGCAGTGCTCGCTGTCGACGTTACACAGCAGGTGGAAGCAAATGGATTTGCATTGCGGGCTGTGTAATTCCTGTTTGGAGCAATTAAATTATTCGCTGACCTTTGCTCCATCAAGCCGGCGAATTCGCGTTTTCCGAAGCTTGATTACTATGCGATGTGGATGCATTGTTGCCTCGCCTACGTCTAGCGCCCCTACGGTTTCCACCATATGACTCAGGCTGGGACGCGTCGACCGCAAACTGTAGAACGCTGCGCGTGCGATTTCGATTCGCTTGCCCCTGCAAAGCGATTGCGGTGCGTAAAGCTTCTTGTAAGTTGCGCGGCCTGCTAGCGATCAACAAACTTTGCAGGGGTGTCTCCCGCAGACCATCAATGAACTGCTGCGTTACTATGTCGTTCAAGGTAACTTCCGGTAAACCGACAAAAGCACCTTGTGCTAGACGCTCCAAGTGTACCGCATAATCGCCCAATGACTCCCTCTGGCCTTGCATACAGTTGCGGAACTGAGCGTAGTACGTTTGCGGATCAAGCGCAAATCGTTCCCTCAGTGCATCGCGTACTTGCATATATGAAGGCGGAGGGTGTGCAGGAATCGTCCCGTACAAATTCAACGCCCTTCCGCGCAGATTGGTTGTAAGCGCCATTAGCTTTTCTTGCGCAGTCCACGCATAGAAATTCGCAGCGTCATCTAGTTGGCGCTCATAATCCGCCCACGACGTACTTCCGTCGAAAGTAGACAGAACATGCGGATTGAACGTTCGCTGTACTACGGGTGCCGTACCAGAACAACAGCAAGGATTTGTCACAGCGTGCGGCATGGTATGGTGATGATGACCCGGTGGTGCTGGCTGGGTGCCATAGGTGGTACTGCAGTATCGCGGCTCACTTGCTGGCTGCTGACGTGGTGTGTCTACCGGTGGTATAGACTCCAGCATATCGTGGGTAGGCGCAACCAATTGTTGACCGCCATTTTGGTTAGTACTCGTAGAAGCGGTGTGCGTAGCTGCTATTCCCTCCATTGTGCGCTGCAGGTTACCAAATAGCACATCGATTCGTTCCTGTACCGTCTTGGTAATAGCTGTTGCCACACGGGAGCTTGTAGATCGACGGGGCATGGTAAAGCTTAATCGTAAGCTCGATCGAAAACACCCCACACCTGACACCAATGTTGTAAAATTGGCCGAGCGGTATGTCAGGTTTCAAGTGTTTTATTATAAAAAAAGAAAATGTTCGATTAGGTTACAATTGCTTTAAATTTAATTACAACAAATGAAAAACGTACATGTGTCCGTATACGTCAGCGCGTACTGGCTACGTATACGGAGTTCCTTGAGTTTCTCGTCGAGTGGCGTTTCCAAAAGTTATGCGGCGTTGCCGGGATTGGTACAAAACTGTATGCGGCTGCGCACAGTACGCGGTGTAGCACCAACAGTTTTAACAAAAACGTGAAGACGGTGGTGGTGGCTGAGCGAATGGGCGGTGGTCCTCGCAGAGAAGGGCAACTTAAGTCGCTTGTCCCCAGTGGCGTTCAGACGTGCAGATCGAGGATTCAATCCTGTCGACTGCCGCAGCACAGCGTTTAGGTTTTGTTTAAGCGTTGTTTTTCAGCTTCTTTCTCCGGCAAGGCCAACCGGCGATTAATTAATCCACTTTTTCACTCCTTCCTTTTGTATTCCACACCAAATAACTGTCCACACCAAAACAAATGCGCGCGCTTTTCTGTTCCATTCGCCCGATTTCCATTAATTCCTTTATTTTTCTTTTAATTGTTTTGTTTTCATTTTTCGCTTCCTCTTCCTAATCAGCTGTTCTTATTTCTGCCTGTGCTGCCAAGGTACAACGCGATACGTTCTTGGCATGACAGACAAATAAAGCGGACTCCCATGTCAGCAACTCGCCTGGGCGTAACAATATATATATAATATATGTATGTATATATATAATATATGTAATTTTTATATTGTAATTAAAGAAAAATTACGTACTAAAAAGGTTTTTTTTTTTTTTTTAGTTCGCTAACGTTTGGAGCATTTTTCAATCATTTGTGCCCTTCCAAAATTGCAACACTGGTATATCCGGATCCGAATTTTTATAATAATACGAGTCGAGCTCAATTTCAATATTTGACTTTTCTAATCTAATTTTTTTTATATTATTATAGTCTAGATATTCGGAAAAATCATTATTGTCAAAGCTTATATTATTATCTAATTTATCATAATTGCATTCGATTTTAAATTCAGAAATCTCCTCCAACATGGCTTTTACTATTAAGATAACCTCTTCGTTATTTTCAGTCGGCAGAAAGATTAGATGTTTAAATGGTAGATTCAAAAACAGTGCAACAAGATGGAAGTGTGTTGGTGGAAAACGTTTTTGTAAACTTTGAAGAGTTTTGCTTTTGATTTATTTTATAAGTTGCGAATCAAAAACTTTGTACGAACAGTGTATTTTTAATTTTTCATACCACAGTGGAAGAATGTTCACAGTCGGCTCTTTTTCTGAACTAATTTTTTCAGAGTAAGTTTTAAAAGTTTTTAAAAATTCAATAATGCAGTTTATAGCATTAATGTCTTTTTCAGCAGTTCGTTTCACCTCGCTTTTTTCCAACAAAATCGCTTGAATTTCTTGAAAAACTTCATAAATACTTTCCAGCATTATATATATAATTTACCACCTTGTTTTAACATGTTTTTTTTAATGATTTAGTTAATTTTCGGTTAAGCTCAGAGTGTTTAAAATATTTAACAAGTCTTTTGGATGACTCAATCAACGATCTCATTTCTTCCACTGGCTGCTTTTCGATTACGTTTTCCATCACTAAATTTAGATTGCCGTTTGCCAATTTGCTTTTTATATCGTAATCTTCTATTATAGAGTTTACATGTTAAAAAATATGTATACCACTTTTTTTTCTCTGCTGGATATTCACAAATACAAGGTATTTTTTAATACTAAGGACATGTATGATTTTTTTATAAATCGTTTTTTTTCGTGCTGAATGCTAGGCACGAACACGGCCCGAAATGGATTTATCGGCACAAAACCACGGGACCACGACATGCCACGAAGTGCACGGCCCATGCCCATCTCTAATTTTCACCCAAGAATGTACTCTTAGGAACTGCTATAGTGCGAATAAGGTTCAATGAACAGGTTGTTTCTGCACGAGCACTGGTAGACTTAGGATCTGAAAGTACGTTTATTTCGGAACGTCTTCAGAGGCGCCTAGGTGTGCGATGCGAACGAGTGCATGCACATGTTGAATACATCTCTAGTTGCTAGAATTAACAAGTCGTGGCGCTTAATGCTGGAGTCGTCACTCGATCCAAGTTTTAGATTGGAAACAAGTTTTTTTGTTTTACCCAAACTTACTGGATTTTTACATAGTAAGAATATTTCAATGCCATCAAATGTCAGTTTTGATTTCCTCCTGGCCGATCCTCAATTTTTCAAGAGTGATCAGGTCGACATTGTGATTGGCAGTAATATTTCCCCTTAAATCGTGAGAAAGGGTATAAAACAAAATATTTTGGGTTCATTGCTGGCTCAACAAACTGTTTTTGGGTGGATTCTTACGGGTCCACTCTCTCCCCCCACCAGATACAATACGATTTCTATAGTATTCTGTTTTTCAAAGTTTAGCTTGGGTCAGCAATTAGAGAGCATTCCCAATAGAGCTTTTCAGAGAGTTGAATGAAATTTCGTCAAAACCACTCGAAGCAATAGTGACGAGAAACATGTGGACACTCTTCCTGTTCGCCCTGATAGGAGCTTCACGCTCTGTAGCACTAAATCAGTTAATGCGCACTGAGACTACGCTTCTCCGGATCTCAGTGTTTAGTTATGATGAGGAAGTTAATGAGTGTTTGACCTTGCAGCACTTGTGTAAGATAACCCCCCAGATGTCAATGAGCGACATCATTTGACTCATTATACATTTTTAAAACCGGAAAGCACCCCTACTTTTTTTCAGGATAAATATCCTTTAGAGGCAGAGATGTATGTGGATGATGCACTTGCTGATGCTCATGATGTAGCCACTGCTATTCGCTCACGCGATGAGCTGATAGTAGCATTGAATTCTGCTGGGTTTTCAATGCGAAAGTTGACTGCGAATCATGGAGAAGTATTAGGAGGGATACCTAGCGATTTTTTGCGGAATGAACATTTTTTGACGATTGAAGACGCTATTTCGCCAAAAACTAAAGGCATTCGATGGAATGCTAAGGATGACAAATTTTTTTTTACCCTTCGACACTGAGGTGTCTTTTACGAAAAGGAAAGTCTTGCAGTCATCGCTAAGTTGTTTGATCCGGCAGGCTGGTTAGCTCCAATAGTGGTTTCCACCAACATTTTATTGCAACAAATTTGGTTGGAGAAGATGGATTGGGACGGCTGTTTGTCTGCATCTTCACAGCAATCCTGGAAAACATTTTTGAAGGATTATGTGCGGATAAATTATATCCAAATTCCTCGTTGTGTGGGTTTCTCTCCTCTGGTAACATTTCTGTTCCATGGCTTTTCAGACGTTTTTGGAAAAGCTTATGGAGCTTGTTTGTTTTTGAGATTTTTATGGAAGTACCCACGTTTTGGCAGTCGGCGGAAAAAATCTAACCCTGAATGAATGTCGGTTAGTCCGCATTTTGAAAACGTACGCAGGGAGGGACAAGAAAGTCAGACGAGCTGATGTAAAAACAGGGCGTGGTGCGGTTAAGTGTCCTGTTGTCAAGCTACTCGGTTTTCAAGACCATTTAAGAATTTTTCGTATGCTTCAGAAAATTAGATTTTTACAGCATCTATGAAGATGGAGAAGCAACAACGATTGTTGGTCTGCTTCGTGTGCAAAGGCGACCACCCACTACAAAAGTGCCCGGACTTTTTGGGCATGAGAGACAAGCTGCTTCACGGAAGCCACAACCCCTTCAGACAGGTTAAAGCGCCAGCCTCTTCTGTGCCCTCATCCTCTACACCTCGTCGGTCTACTGTTTTGCCCATAGGCGACGGTGTGAGAGAACTATCTCCAATTTTGGAGATAGATGAGGAAGTGGAGGTTGAGTCTGCAGTGGCAGGAGCTGTGCTTGGGTCGCATATATCTACGGGACCCAGGTCGCCTTCAACCGAGCGGATATGTGCTGATGAGCAGCAAAGACCACCGAGTATACACCCGCGGAGAAAGCGGCCAGTTGGAGTCATACAGAAATCGGTCCCCGGTACACTAGCGTCCTCGGCATTCTGGTGCACTTTAGGTATTGTAGAACAATCTGAAAGTGTCGGTTTGGCGTCTGTCCCCACCAATTGAACTAACTATTTGCAGTAGGACTGTGTTGAGACCTACTGCGAGTGTCAAGGTTATGGTCCACGGGCGCTCATTTATTGAATGAGCGCTGCTTGACCCGTACATGCCCACCTGCGAGCAGCAAACCACAGTTATTGTATGTTGATTTTACGGTAGAGGTGTGGCCCCAATGCGGATTTTTTTTATTTATTTATTATTTACAACTACATAAATCTTATCAGTTGCATTACAAATATTTCAATGCTAAGGTGCTCACTGAACATCTTATTTATACCTTATTGCTAAAAATTGAAAAATGAGATTACAGATATCTTTGTATAGTTAAAGAAGAATTGTAGGAGAATAGATAAGAAAATTTCCTATAGGTATAGCAGAGAGACCAAACTGAATCGTGGCAAGCAAAGTTTGTTGTGCAAAATGGCAACCATAAAGACACATAGTTTCGCGTGAAGCGAGAGGGAACATTTAAAGATAAAGATTAAAGTAAATAAGGAGAATCGACTTCCCCACAAAGAATCTTGTAAAGGAAAACGACAGAGAGCATTGCCCGTTGAGCAGATAGTGTTGGAAGATCAAAAAGTTTCAGTCGATCAACATATGAGATGTATATCAGAAGCCCAATTGAGGTTTCTGAGAGCGAATAACAGAAACTATTTTTGAACAGACACGAAACGATCTTGGTGAATTACATAATGTTGGTTCCAAACACATAATGCAAGTTCCAAGATCGGACGACCAAGTGTGTATAGAAGTTTAGTAGTAAAGGGTTCATTTAATTCCTTAGACCACCGCATAATAAAGTCAAGAACACCTTTAGCTTTTTTATCCATACACACAATATGATTGTTGAAGCACGGGTCAAGCGAGAAAATAACCGGACACTACCTGGAAGGTCCCAGGACGATAGGCTGACGGATGCGTTCGATGGCATAGTCTTGGCGGGGAAAAGTTTTTGGCAGTCCGGACCAGTTTCCATAGGTCTTGGAGCAGAGGCGTACTAAAGTCCGATACGCCCAGGACCTATCGGTCGACCGATGACACAACTATACATTTTCGGATACGTGGTGTTTGGCGTCACTAATATTAAAGTGGAACTTATCCTACCTACTTCGGTCAAAATTGAATGGAGCGATACCCTGCCGCCCATATAAGTGATAAACAAAATAAGTCATATCTTCAAATCCATTTGAGGTGCAGAGATCAAATTTGGAATGCTCTTTAATGGGAAGGAAGGATTAATCCTACTTTACTTGCTTACTTACTTACTTATATGGCCGTCAACCGTCTACCGGTTACGCCAGCCTCCACAGTCTTGTGCGCGCTGGCGCCAGTCGTTTTGAATGCCAAGTACGGAGAGATCTCTCTATACCTGGTCATTCCATCGAGTGCCCGGTCGACCTCTATTTCGGCGTCCACCAACCACCCCCCATTTAAACCATGCCTGCTGGAGCTCTTTCATCCATTCGAATGAGGTGCCCAGCCCAGCAAATCCGCTGCAATTTTATGCGCTGGACCTCAACCTCATTGATTAGCTCGTACAGCTCGCGGTTCATACGGGACATAAACTCGTCGCCGACTCTAATAGGACCAAAAATCCTGCGAAGAATCTTTCTCTCGAAGACTTTCAACGCCATACAATAGGAGCGGGAGTATCAGCGTCTTATAGATCATTATTTTCGTCTGTCGAGAGAGGGCTTTACTTCTCATTTGCTTGCTCAGCCCAAAAAAGCATCTGTTTGCAAGCGTGATTCTTCGCCTGATCTCCAGGCTAACGTTGTTGTTGCTGGTTATTTCTGTTCCTAGATAGAAGAAGACCGTCCAAGACGCGATGCCGGAGTGCGAGAGGACACCAAGTACTTCGTCTTGTCCTCATTCACCGCTAGACCCATGAGCCGAGACTGTTTTTTTTTTATCTCCTTGTTGCACCATTTAGTTTAGTTTATAGATTTAATTTAACAATATCTTTAGTTTAGAGATTATCAGCGATGCAGCTAGGCAGAGTGCTTCAACAATACTGAATCGTTAGCAGTATAGCAGTTAGATTTTTATTGTACGAATAACGATACATAGAGACAAAGGAAAGAGAACCAATTAATGTAATGCATTTACAGTGAGATATAAAACTCAATAGACAATATTAAGTTAGAGTTATATAATTAGTTTCTGAAGTTAAAAACGCCCGAACATACTCCCCCACTAAGAACTACAGTTCTGTATTAAGTGCGTGACATATCTAATTTGACTTCTGTATTGTTGACGGGTTGAAATCATCATTGACTGGTAGAAAGGCGATTTTAGCAATTGGTCTTTTAATCAGCTTTCCGCTTGCTCTCAATGTTACTACTCGAACGACGCCATCGCTGCCCTTATGCACATCTTCAATGCAAGCTAAAGGCAAACAAGTAGGTGGAGACCTCTCATCCAAGATGATAACTAAGTCGGCAATGTCTGCATTTGCTCTTATTTTAGCCACTTAGGTCTCGATTGTTGACGGTTAAGATATTCCTTAGACCAACGACTCCAGAAATGTTGCTTTAGCTTATCCACCACTTTCCAGCGTGCAAGTCGATCTATGTTCGACAAAAGCAAAGGTTCCTCCGGTACGCATAGCGCATGTTCGCCAAACAAGAAGTGCGCCGGAGTAAGTGCAGTTAGATCGTTCGGATCTGTAGAAAGAGGGCACAGAGGCCTGGAGTTGAGACAGCATTCAATTTCTGAAAGTAAGGTGGCAAGTTCTTCATAAGTTAAAATACGATTTTGCATAATTCTGCGTAAATGATGTTTAGTTGACTTTACGCCTGCCTCCCAAAGGCCACCGAAATTAGGTGCTGCAGGTGGTATGAAGTGCCATTGGGTACGATTGTTCGCCATTATTTCTTGAAGATCGTCTGGCAACGATAATTTGCTGCGCCTGTAGAGAATTTTGAGCTGTTTGAGTTCGTCCCGTAGTCGGAATATAATTCGGAACACAGTCCTCGCCTAGCTGTGAAACGTCGAAATGCCACCAAAAATGCTTCAGTCGATAAATTTGTAACTGCCTCGAGATGTAATGCTTTAGTAACCATGCAGATAGAAAGACAAATGTATCCCTTAGTAGTTACTGAGTTACGAGCTGTCGATTGTTTTATAGTAATCTCTTAACTAAACCGGTATTGACTCAATCAATTCCTTAGAACTAGAAGCCCATTTCCTCAAATAAAAACCGCCTGCACGAAGTAGCTTACAAAGGTCTGTTTGAAGTTGTAACGCGTTTGTGTTGGTATCTGCACCAGATATGATATAGTCTACTTATGTGTCCGTTAATAAAATGTTCGATGCATGAGGATAATTATCATTCTCGTCTTCGGCCTGTTGCTGGAGTACACGAATAGATAAGAATGGAGCAGATATAGTACCATATGTCACTATACGAAGCTGATATATGGAATTATTATTTTCTTCACTGTATCTCCATAATATTTGATGATATTTCTGATCAACGGCTTCAATTGAAATTTGACGGAACATTTTTTCTTCCATCAAACTTGCATCAAAAACTACTTGAAGTTTAGTGGTAAAGCTGCTCTCTCGTAAGACTCCATGATGAGGAATAAAATATCCATTTGTTATTAAATTGTTTGGGTAAACTCCTATTTTTTCCATATGTCCAAGAACTTCATACTCTTTCATAAATTCTTTGTACAGGGCTGCAAAAGTAGGCTCAAGACAAAATCTTTGTTCCAACATTTTTAGTCGTCTAAGTGCACAGTAATCGGTTTGCCCAAAGCATGGTGGATTTT
>JAWNNP010002101.1:0-57273 GCA_035044805.1 Leucophenga maculata | reverse complement strand
TTTTGGAGTCTCACGCGCTTATTGTCATCCGTAAGAAGCTGCACTTTTTGGAGCTTGTAGGGCTTGAGATGAAGTTCATTTTTGGCAATCAATCGAACACTTTCTCGATTCACTCCGATTTCACGGTCTATTTTTCTGACCGAGACTCTGCAATTCCGGGTGATCCGCTTTTTCACGATCTGGCGAATTCTGGAAGTGTTGGCGGTGCATGGTCTGCCTCGTCCGGGACGGTCAGCTTCATGGCCAAGCTCATTAAATCGCCGGAGAGCGTCAGAGACCGTTTGTTTTGGTATGCCGAGCAAACGAACAATGTCGCATTGGCGATTTCCTTGTTGAAACAGTTTGTTAGATATCCTGAAACAAATATCAAATTGATGGAAATCACAAAAATGTAAATATATTTGTTTCAGAAAAGTACAAGCTATCGATAAATGCATTTCTGTAAGGGCTGCACCATAACACATTTGTAATATATTGCATCAAAATTTGTCCGGGTTATTTCTTGTCACCCTGTACAACTTTTTTTTTTTTAGCCCGCTAGGGTAGACATAATTTAAAAGCACTTTGAATGAAAAAAAAAAATAAAAATAAATAAATGTGACGAAAACGGGGACGATGTTGCGTAGTCTATAAAAATCATAAAATGAACCCTAAAAGCTTGCATTGTTCTGCGCTTACGATGCGTTCTAACTGTCTAAGAGTACTATTTTCCAGCGAGTTCCTTCCAAGACTGGCAGTTAGACTTGTAATAAAGACTTGATTGTTGTGGTTTATGAATTTCTGATGCAGTACTACTATTTTGTACCAAAATTTCTACTTTGAAATTATCTTCTTCGCTTAATACATAGTACACCTTATTTGAACACTTGCAACTGTTGCATTTCTTGCAGTGTAAAATCCATTTGTGCACCATTAATACAACAGCATGTATATCTTAATATTTTGTATGATAAATGATGATGCGGGTCGTTGGTGTTGGCAGCGTTTCTTAGTTCGTTCACTCGCCACTTGCTCGGTTTGGAATGTTGGTTTCGTATTACAGCAGCTTTTATGCTGCTTACATCCTTTCACCATTCTTGTCTATGCGATTGCATACACACACACACACGCACTCACACACAAGCAACTAAATCAAGCTCATGCCGCTTAACCCGTTTTGTATACGCTGCCTTAAAACTAAGCGCACAGCGTCCTGTTGCGCTGGCTCGCGTATGCCTTTGGAGTCTGTTCATTTGTAAAATATCTAAATTTTTTTATGCATAACCTACACAACTGGCAGACCACTGCTGCTGCTGCTGTCTGCCACTATTTAACAGCGTCACTCAACAAACTCCATGGCATCATATACTAGCTACACTCCCTTCACTCTGTACACTTAAAACGCTTTTTCATTTTCATAAATTTTTTGGCATTTATTTTGCATTACTGCATATTTTAGCACGCTTTGTAAAGTCGTCTGTATTTTATTTGTAGTGTAGGTCTGTGCTGGCTATATTTCTATATTTTATGTTTTTTTTTTTTGGTTTTCTATAGAATGGATTCTTTTAATAGAAAGTCGGGAAAACGAATGTTTTACAATAGGTAAACCATGCTGCTTTTTTTTTTTTTTAGTAGAGTCGTGCAATAAAATTTAAATTAATTTTTAGTGATTGCGGATGCGGTTTTTATTGTTGTTCTTGTGGGTGTTTTGTAGTCAGTTTTATTGTTGTAACTATTTGGTTGGCATTGAAATGTGGTTTGATGCTGCATTTATTTGCATCAGTTGAATTGAAATACACTTTTTTGTGTTGTTTGTGTTTTTATTTTGCAATTTATACAAAAATGTGTCAAAGCGTGGTGTTTCAAAAAAATTTAATAAATTGTTTGTTAGTGAGTAGCTGTTGGTACTTGACTGAGAACTATGTTGGAGCAAAAATATGTGTGAGAATCTTCTACGCAGTACATTATAGTGCTGCCCGGTACTGCTCTGTTTCTGATCAAAATTAATACAATTTTTTAAATCTTATGATTGCAGCGTTGTTTATTTTTTTTTTATTTTAGAATCCTCTTCAAAGCTCTCAAACACATTCACAGCACTTTGCATACTTCAAAGTGATATGCGCGAAAATTTCGTATTATGTTCAAATTTTCCGTATATACATGAAAGCCAAAGCAATCATTGCGGCTTATACTAAATTTATAAACTAATATTTAATATTTAACTACATATTCAAACAATCGTGCCACATTTTATGCAGGTGTAATGAGACAGCTTTTATTTGGATGACACAAACAGTTTCTGCGCTGCGTGTTAGTTCATATTTTTGGTAGGTTTAGTACCGCTTTTCCCATTGAATTGTTGACTAATTAAACTCTAAATAAATATTGCACAAACAGGCGGCAGCGCATATAGTGGCAGGATATACGAATGCGAGTTATATAGTTAGGTCTAAATTGTGTGCGTGTGATTTCGCTGCGGGTTCGTTGGCCGCTAATGTGTGGTCATGAACATGCGGCAATGGCCACAGAATACATATTTAATATTTATTCAATTTTATTATTTTTTTTTTTATATTTTATAAATTTCTAGATAAACTTTGTTTTAGATGGCGAAATGGCGAAAAAATGGCTGAACCACAAACTTTAATTGAAATACAAATAAATTGTATAAAATTTTCAGCACATTCTATAAAATAAATTTTTAACATTTTTTTCTTTCAATTCTATTTTTGCAGGATATGAATTTGGCGCATTAATTGCAGGCAATTGTTGAAAATAGCAGGTAATTAAATATAATTAAGTTCACATAATAATGTATTATATATATATATATGTATATATTATATAAAAGTTTTTATATACTGCATTGCTGAAAATGTTGCGCACAATTATGTAGGGTATATTAGTTTGATGGCACTTTTGCAAACAACACTGCCATACCGCGAATTGACTTATGACTAGTCAGTTGATAAGTCTAGCTTAGTTAACACTGTTCCACTGTTTGTAATGGGAAGGACCTAGGTAGGCTTACTAATCTATAAATAAAACGAAGCATTTCAAATTAACATTCAATTACACAGGGCCACAAAATGAAATTGAGGTGGACCTTCTTTGAGTCAAGTTGATCTTTATGTTTTTGGGGTCGCTGAATACGATCCCGATGTCCACATTACCCCATCAGGTCAAAATCAAGGTCAAATAAAGGTCAAGGATCAAGGATTTTACCGAAAAATGATCTCCGAATGACCTTTAAAGATCGGGTCAAAAAATAGGTCAAGACTTATTCGGACGTAAAATTTTCCGCTCTTTCAGAATCTAGGTCAAAAAAAATTCTTTCAGTCAAATTTAGGTGCTTGACCTTTATTTGACCTTGATTTTGACCTGATGGGGTAATGTGGACACCGGGATCGTATTCAGCGACCCCAAAAACATAAATTCAACTGGTTTGAGATTCATTTATAGCTAAGAGACAAGCCGAGATATCAAAAGATGGATTTGACCGCAAAATGACCTCCGAATGACCTTTGAAGGTCGGGTTAAAATATAAGTCAAGACTTATTCGGACGTAAAATTTCCTGTTTTTTCAGAATCTAGGGTCAAAAAAATTTTATCAGTCAAATTTAGGTGCTTGATCTTTATTTGACCTTGATTTTGACCTGATGGGGTAATGTGGACATCGGGATCGTATTCAGCGACCCCAAAAACATAAAGAACAACTTGACTCAGAGAAGGTCCACCTCAATTTCATTTTGTGGCCCTGTGTTATTATTGTATCTTCTTCGAAATAACATCCCTTTGTGGGGATACATATATGCTTAAACACTTTCTGCAGACACTTTCCGTTATGGCCTCCACCATCGAATTTTTTTTTGATGTTTTCAATCGATGCAAAGCGCGTTCCCCGAAGTAGCAATTTTTGTCTAGAGAAAACGAAGAAGTCACAGGACAACATATCTGGTGAAGACGGTGCTTCTTCCATGGTATTCGTTCACATTGATGGCTCTGTGAGATGGCGCATTATCATGTTAAAGACTCCATTAATTATTGGTCCACAAAACCGGATGTTTACGATGGATCTCTCCTGAAAGCCACATAACACCGACATAATACATTTTGTTGACCGTTTGATCACGTGGGAGGTTATCAAAGTACACCACACCACGTATATCTTCACTTTTGATAGACTATGGCGTGGTTTTCTTGGCTTTGATGTGCATATGAACTGCCATTCGGTTGATTGCTGGTTCATACACGCTTGTCTCGTAGCCAGTAATTATGCGTTCCATGCTCTCGATAACTTTTATTGAAGAAAATTCAGCTCTTTCGGAACAATTGTGAAATAACTAATACATGACCAATCTCTCTCAAGTTAATAAGATTACTTTCCGCAACAATTTCCTTTACTTTTTCGTCGTCGTTGGAGGACATCCAGAACGTGGCATGTTTTAGACGATCTCCCGACCATTCTTAAACGCTTTATAATACTCGAAAGTGCGCGTTTTTGATGGAGCAGATTCACAAAATACAAAATTTATCACAAATTCATTGATCGCGAAACGCTTCTGATGATCATGATAAAGGACAATGTTACCAACCTGGAAAAAAGTCTAACTATTACCCGTTAGATTTAAAAATTCCCGATACTTACTTGAACAAAGTATAAGAGTAGACCTGTCGGATGGCAAAGATCTTTGCGACATGACCGAATATTAACGCCGGCGAACTTTTTTTTCCCGAACAGCAAAAGTATCTCCAGCAATTTATATTGCAGTACTTTCGCCCATTAAGGATCCGTAGGCCGCTGCCATTGGTTCTTTACGCGTTTGCTGCATTTTATTTGATGACTGGGGTAGAAAAAAAAAAGAAACCATTGTGTTTGACCTTCGGGCGCTACGACTAACAAGCTGGTTTGTGAATTACATAGTAGGCTAATGTCTGTGCTTCGCAGTTCACTGATGTTTTAATGTGCTTCAATAGAGACACCCTCTCTTTTCTCTCCTCCCAATGGCCTTGTTCATGAAGCTAATTTCCTTGCAATTGGCCAGAACAAAGCCCTGCATCTGTGATAGCACGTTAAAGGCCCTAACAACGATTTTCAACATATTATTTAGTGATTTTATTTTCTGTCAATCAGTCTCCTGCTTTTAATTCTAATAGTCGTTGCCTTATTATGAATCAACCCTTTGCGCTTCGCGCTGGGCATAGAAGTATAGAGCAACTCTACCTCGTAGTGCACTATATCCTTAAAAACTTTGATCTCAAAGAATACTGCAGCGACATTTTCATCGATCTGCAGCAGGTTTTCCACAGGGCTGCTAGCCTTGATGGCACTGCAACAAGCCGAGTTGAAGGCAAAGCATCTGGGTATATTTCTTCAGAGTAGATTCTTTTTCGCAACAAGCAGAATAAACATTTTTACTGTGAAAAAAGAGGCCAATCTTCTAGCAAATAATTTCATCTAAATGGAGATCAGCATTCAAATTTCGGGTATATGTGCAAGGTCGAACCGAAACACCCTACATCAAAAGCTTATATTTAATCACTGTACGTGACTTGTACTTTTGTGATTCGAGGTAGCAGAGAGAACGACTTAACTGAATGTTGGAAAATAAATACTCTACAAAAAAATATTCAAGCTTTGTAACATAGCACACGAAGCATCGTAGATCCAATTAAGTTTATATATTCGAGTAAAATTGGAGTAAGTCTAGGTCTACTATGGATAAGTTGTGTGCAGGGTCTAAAATTGTGCAGCATTTTGTGCATAGTTCTTAATGGTATTTCTTCAAGTTTTGTAAACTAAATTGAATACTTTATTGTCATATAAGTCGAATGTCATGATTAAATAAATTGGCGCCCAACGTGGGACATAAAAACCAATGGCCATTTATTACGCTGACTTAATCAAAACTGCATACTATTTCAAGAACTTATACTTTTAAAAATAGGAACAAAAAATTGTTAAATTATATTCGATTCTACGAAATACGAAGAAAATCAAGTTCTACTATATATATATACATATATAAACGGTGCGTGCAGGACATTTGTTTTTCCCTGCAAGTTTTGTAAACTGCTGTCGTTCTTTTATGGCTACAAAAGTTAAATTTCAAGATTAAACAAATTGGCGCCCAACGTGGGGAGCAGCTTATTATGCTGATTTGTTCTAAACTGCAAACAAATTTAAAATTTAATGACTTATGAAGCATGTGAATACTTCACCATTGCCGAAATTAAATGATTTTTCTTATATTTTAGCATTTAAACTGCTGCTGGCTAAGTTCGATTAGTAAACAATAAACGCATAATTTGTGGTAGAATCGAATTGCAAGCAAATTGTATTGAAACTTGTTTACCAGTTGCAACAATAAATTTAAATATTTATTTTAAATTGTCACCTGCCTGAATGAATGCGACGGCAGCCAATAATAATTAAAATGATAAACATTTCGAAAGCATACCACAAAAATCATAACTAATTAAATCAATTCTTGTACGAAAAAGGCACGGAACGGTACGGCATTGTACGGTACGGCAAGGCACGTAAGGCAAAATGTTGACTAATTATAAATTCGACCATAGATGAATTTAAATTGTCTGGGGTGTATAAGCGTGTTGTGGGTTTTGAGTGCCATATGACATGTTGCCATTAAGAATTCATGTCACACCGAATGGCAACTTATTGTAAATTGCGCAGGGGAGTTGGAGCGGAAATTTAATTTGTATAGCAAAAGCAAAAGAAACATTGGTATACGCATTGTTGACAGCAGCACTCAAACTCTTAAAAAAAAAAAAAATTAAACACGATTGTCTTTGATTTGTGTCAATTGAACATGACACTTTTAAGATGTATCTCCTCTATATTTGTAAATTTAATTAGAACTAAATGTGGAAAGTGTTGCACGGATTTGTGCAAATCCTTTTGCAATCACACGAACTAATCGCTTCATTTTTATACTGCAGCAGCCAATGTGCACAAGGGACTGATTTAAGCATTGAAGATTGAAGTCGACTGGAGTCGAATGACTTAATAGTCAACTTGTAATCGTCTTTGACCAAGTTTTCATTATTCATTGCGATAAATTGAAATGTTGTTTACGTGCTCGTTTAGTTTGTAGTGGAGAGAAGGCTGCCAAAGCTTTGTTAGTCCTGCTGCTGATCCTGCCAATCTACTGCTTTTGCTGATAGTTTTTCGCCTACGCTTGTGTTATTTATAAGCTTTATATCTAGCATATCTACGAGCAGTACAGCGTCGTCGTCGTCGTCGTTGTCGTCATCGACTACTATTGCTACTACTGCAATCCCAAAGGTTTAATGACTGAATGCTTGAGCATAACTTGGCGAGGGTTGTTTGAACATTTTATGATATTAGTAGCAGTATATATTGGGTGAATGAATGTGCAAGAATGTTTGTCAAGGTATATTGTGATTGAAAAGGATGTTTGCTGGGCATAAATTAGTTGAGCTCCGGTTATTTGTTTTGCGCTTTTAATTTTGTAAACTGCAGTCATTTTTCTATTGTCATATAAGTCGCGTTTCCTGTTTAAAAAAATTGGCGCCCAACGTGGGGCAAAAAGCAATGTTATTACGTAAATCGAGCAAATATGCATACAGCATTAAGACTTATTAAATAAAATTAAGCTTAGATCCGACAAAGTATATATATATTCGTGCCAATTTATAGAAAAATCAAGGTCTACTATATATGATTGCGGTGTGTGTAGGGTATCATATAAGTCAAAAGCAGCGTGTATAGCTTCTAATTGTTCTTATATTTGAGTTTTGTAAGCTACACTAATTATTTTACTGTTATATAAGTTAAATTTCTTGTTTCCTGCATACAATTTAAAGAGCTTATGACTTACTAACAAAAATTTGGGAATATATCCGATTAAGTATATATATGCATGCATAATTGTAGGAAAATTAATGTCTAATATGAATAGTTAAGGTGTGAGCAGTGCATAAATTGGTCGACCATGTCTTATTTATTTTTCTATTAAGCTTTTGTAAACTATAGTCAATCTTTTTTGGTCATATATGTCAAATTTCTTGTTTAAACAAATTGGCGCCCTACATGGGGCATAAAAAAATATCTGTTTATAAAGCTGAGTCGATCAAAACTGCATACAATTTTAAGAACTTATCAGTAACTAACAAAAATAGAGAATAGATGCAATAAAGTATATCTATTTCTGCGAAGTTAAAATAAAATTAAGGCTTAGTATAAATAATTAATGTGTCTGCAGGGCATAAAATAGTCGAGTAATTCAATTATAACTCTTAATTGTTTTTCTTTGCAAGTTTTGTAAACTTAAGTTTCTTAAATGGTTATTTAAGTCAAATTTTATATATGGCGCCCAACGTGGAACATAAAGAAATTTAAAAAAATTATGACTTACTAACAATAATAGGGTGTAGATGCGATAAAGTATGTGTATATATTTGTGCCAAATTGTAGAATAATCAAGGTCTACTATGTACTGGATCAGTGTATGCAGCTTATAAAATAGTCGAGCACTGCATATGTAGCTTCAAATTGTTATTGTCCTTAAGTTCTGTAAATTTTATTGTCATTGCATTTTTTTAAGATCTTATAAGTCAAATTTCGCATTTAAACAATTTGGCGCCCAACGTGAGGCATAAATTAGTAGCAGTTTAATGCGTTAAGTTAATAAAAACTGCATTCAGTATTAAGAATTTAGACTAAACTACCAAAAATAGCAAATAATACTTAACAAACAACCTTCGTAACTTCCTAGAAATTGCTACTGAATAACTATACATATTTCTGTGTATATTCCTATGTGTATATGTTGCATACTGCCGGCAAGGGTTATGCTTGTCTCATATAAATTTACCAAAAGTGTCGTTTATCTTTAGAGCAGCAAGATTTTAGATTTAATTAGCCGCATCTGCTCAGTATTTGTGGTTTACCAAGTAGCGTTGAACTTTGTCCAAAGTTTTTTTTTGCTCGAAATCTGTTGGGGTTGCTTAGAGCTTCTAAGCATTCAATTGCTACTCTACACTCCTTTTTCTCCAACCCTCTCTCATACACACTGGCGCTCTTTATCAATGTAGCAATTTTGTGCCTTTTGTTGTCCTGCTGTCTATTGCTACGAAAGTCCTTTTTATTGCTATGTAGAATATTAATGCATAAAATTGTCTTTCAAGTGCCAGAACGCGTTCCATGCTATGCTTTAGCATGTGCGTCTGTCTATATGTATGTACGAGTACATGTTGTATGTAAATATTTATGTAATGCGTGCTGCTTTTTGTTACAACATAATTTTGAAAATTGAAAATTTTCATTAGAACCAAGAAAACTTAATTATCTTTTGAAGTTTTACAGTAAAACATTCACATCACTCCCACTGTACTGACTTTTAGTATATCATATATCACGTTCAAATCTTTTCGTCTATACTTAACTGTTTCTACTTATACTCTATATAATCTTTTGAAGTTGGTATCGTAAGTCTATATATATATATATATGTTTATTCAACTCAATAAGCTATGTCAGTCTGTCTATTTGTCATCATGTCTTGCTAGTTTTTTTTCTTAGCTTTGGAAACAGCTGTCAAGTCTCTCACAAAATATTATACTTTTTGTTGGTGTTTTTATTAATATTTCAGCACCCTACAGTATTTATATAAGGTGTGTGTAGGGTATAAAATTGTCGATCAACACGTATAAAGCGCTTAATTGTTTTTCTCTTTAATTTTTGTAAATTACAGTCATGCGCTTATTGTCATATAAGTCAAATTACATTTTTAAACATTTCGGCGCCCAACGTGGGGCAAACAAATATTTTTATTCTAAGCAGGGTATAGAAACTTCGATTTCATTGAATTTAATACCGAACCATTTTTTTTCCTTTTTAAGAATATTATATATGATGTCTGTGTGATTGCGTAATTATGCTCGTCTTTTACTTGAATGACTACTTTGGCAATTTTGTTAATCACTTGAGGCTGGGCGTACACAAGATACTTACTTTCATTGTCACGTTTCATTTAATCCGTGCAGTATTCCATTCTTCTTCTTTTTCTTCTTCTTGTTACTATGTAAAGCAAAGCATAGCAATTCAACTCGTTCTAAACTCAAACACAGAAATTTTGCTGTTAAAATGTTTGCTTTAGAAATTTGCCAAAAAGTACTTATGTCAAGAGAGACAGACAGGCGGACAGACGGACGGACAGTTGGAAAATTTGTATATTTAATTTGCACGAACTTGAAAATTATCAGAAGAAAATTTTGTGTCTAGTATGCATGGCAACTTTTCAAATTTTTCACATTTCACATTTTGTGTATTTTTAATGCCATAAATTTTAAGCATTTTCCTTAACAATTTTCTGTTTGAATTTTAAGTGATTTTCATTTAGTTGTGCAATTATGCGCATCGGCTATGCAAATATTTCGTCAATGGCACTTATCAATCAATAACATTTTGTAATGTTGTAAAATTTTAGTTACACTTCAAGCTATGCCAGTCAGCCGTCACACAGTCATGCAGAAGATTTTTATTCTCCTCTTTTGCCATGCCATTGTAGTAATTGTTGTACAGCTGCAATGTGCAACTGCTCCTTGTGCCTAGCAAGCATTGTCCTTGTGCATTACATAGCAATGAAAATTTCATGCATGTTTACATGTCTGTTTTTGTTTAGTCCTTTACATTGAATTGGAATTTGTTATTCTAGCATTTGCATATGCTGCACATGTGATGTAGCACTTCGACGACGACGACGACGACTTTGTATCTGTTGAGACTTAGAAGTGTTTATGCTTTAAGTTTCATTTTGTTTCATATTTTTTAGTTTAAATTAGTTTGTTTTTAATATGAAACATTTTTAGTTATGCTCCGATATGTTATATTTGAAATGAACGCAAAATATACAAAAATACTTTAGCGAGGCTATTTGTTGGTCAAAAGAAAGGCATAGAAAAATATACAGTTTAGCGGGAAAAACAGAAATGCCACTAAACGAAGATTGCTTCTCCCGTTTCTACTCTGCTTATGTTATAAAGAAGAGGAAATGACGATTAAAAGCAGTATTTTCCTGCACTAAACTAAGCACAGCTTTTCAGCACACCTTCCTTAAAGAACCTTTTATTTGTGCTAGTTGTATATGCTGCAATATGTTGTTCAACTAAAAAATTCATAATATATAGTGTATATTTATAGAGTATATTCCCTAAAATTGAGGCTTCATGGTGGAGAAATTTATACAAATTTAAAGTTCGAAGTATTGTCCATCGCTGAGGACGTCAAAGAATACTTCTCAGCCATGCCAAAATGCATTCATTGTAAGACTTTGGTAATTGATAATCGTAGATTGTAATTTCTGGAGAATTCCCCATACTCTTAGCAGTATTTTCTAATTGGTTTTTATTTCACGTGTTCTCACTTTACCGTGACACTTGATATATAGACGTTGTTCCTTTGCCTTAACAGTTGAGTTCAATAATGAACTTCTGTTATGGTTTTATTAGGCCCTGTACCGAAGGTACAAGAGCCTATTGGTTTTGTGCAAATGTATGTAACATATAAAAATAATGGTCGGAGACCCCCCAAAGTTACCCCCATTATGGTCAGGAGTGATAGAGGAGTCGATATAGACATGTCCGTCTGTCCGTCCGTCCGTCCGTCTGTATGAACGAAAGTTTTTTGGAAACGGTAATAGATAGAGACTTCGTGTTTTTTGCATTCGACTAGGACTGCTCCGGAATTTTACAAATTTATTTTAAAATTTTGCCCCTTCCCCCCTCCCCCATAAAATCACCACCAAGGCTAAAAATTTCTTCGGTATAAAGATGTCATCCCTCTAAGCAAAAATCCAAAAAGTTCATCAAAATCGGAAAATAAATGGCAGTTGAATTTGAACGACCTCCCTTTTCTTTTCATTCATATTCGCGCAGTGAGAAGTGGTCATGTGTTTGGTCACAAGCTCGGGAAACATTTAATGTGTTTGTTAGGCGACCTGAACTGGTACAGGGCCTCTTACAGTCGGTTACGCCCGACTGAAATTTCCTTACTTGTTTGGTTTGAAGAACTCACACATCTGATTCATGAATATTTGGCTAGTTTGGAAAGTTTAAATTAGTTGTTAAGAACCTTAGAAACTTATATCATTATTGAAGTGAAACTTCTTTAAAGGTGTAGTAAAATAAAAAAATCGTCACGAAATTTTAACATTTGTGTTGTAACGGAAGTGAAACTTCTTTAGCGGGAGTAGAAAAAAACAATTTTTTAATAAATAAAAAGTCATCACGAGAATTGTAATTCCTATGTTGTAACGGGGGCATTAAATTAAAGAAATCGTCACAAAAATTGTAACACTTGCGTTGCAACGGAAATTTTAATATTTCACTTTCGCGTTTCCTTTTTCGTACCATACATTGTTTGGGAGTAAATTTCCTGAGCGCGTCACGAAGAGCTTACTTGCAAACAAAAGGGTTCTGATTTATTAATCTCTTCCCGTTAGTTCATTGGTAACTCCCAAACGAATAGACTTCCGTGCCTCCTTTTCTTTGCTAAACAGTACAGCGGCAGTAACTACACGGAAAGTTATCAATGTTAACATTTTTATATGGCCACCTGACAGTGACTTTATTCTGTGCACCTTTGTCATATAGACTCATACGAAAAATGTTCCTCACCATTATAGAAACTTAGCATGGAAAGATATTCGAAGTTCTACAGTTCGAAATAGACGATGATCGCTCAAGAAGTTTCTGCTCTGTTTTTTGATCTTTTAAAAATAATTGTTAATTTGTGGATAAATCTATTCTAAAATCTTTGTCAAGAATTATCAGGAGTTCTTCTAAGTTTCATGTGTCTAAATGGCTAGATAGATATATAAAAATATATTATCGTGTTTTTCTGACGGGAGACTTCTTTAGGTCCGGTAGGATAAGTCGGCACGAACCGAGACAAAAACGGGGACGGTTTAGCGGTGGGTAGAATTGAAGAATGGGAGGGCTACTAATACACTCGTATGTAACTCCACTCTTACTCCGCTTGCTTTGCATCATAATAGAGCCGCCTCAGAGAACACTTATCTTTCTGGAATCATACGAACCAGGACGGAAATTCTTTCACTGGGGCGACACTACTTTGTATGTGGAAGCTATAGCTTTTGGAGAGCATTATCATTAGCGACCAATGATGCCATTTCTAGTGGAAGTATACTAACCCGCAGCATATGCAGACCCGAATCTGTGGTACTGCAATCGCTTTAGCGGGTTGATTGAGCTCTGAACATTTCAGACAATTTCAGTCAGTGGAGCCAACGTGTGACAGAAGTAAAACTTTTAGATGTGATGTAACTAATATTGCTTAATTTATTCCTTTTACACCTCAAGATTTTTTAGCTATGTCTCCACTTACCACCATTTTTTTTTTTATTTTCTTCAACTGTGTCCTCATCTATCACTGTTAATTGAAAGCTTCTTCCGTCTCTTGAGAGTTCCTATCTTACTTCTTTCAAATAAAACATATCGTTTCTCTTTTATTTCATTCGGGTTGTCTACAGACCGTAAAAGGGTGAAACTTTTTTAAAGGTGTACATGATGTGAAAAGTTTTATCTCCCATATCTGAATGCCATATGCATTAGAAAGAGGCTTATTGCATGCAGATTCATAATTTTATTGTATTTGAAGTCGCTTTAAAGGTCGACCACTGAAACCTAGTTATGTCCATGCAGACTGCTTCTTGAGTAGTTGCGAAGTGATATCGCCAGGCACCAGTTACTAAAGGTCTCACAAATGCAGTGTAAAATTTATAAATTTATAAATGGTTCTAGTCCTTCCAAACATTCGTTTACAAACATGGAAAACACCATGTTCGACCTAACAGTTTCTCTTCCAGAAGAGTTCTATGTTCAAAATTATAACAAAACTCTTTGGCTTCGTTAGATTGTCTAAGCTCCGGTGCTGCTCCAGAGCATCTGTAAGTAATATAAAAGTATTAAAATCACGCATGGTCAACAAGCATGTTTGCTTGAATATTTGATATAAAGAGAGCCAACAAGCTGCTCAAACCTACAATTAAACTATTAAAGTCGCATCAAAACTATTTCCAATACATGTAATTTAGCTTTCCTGCTGCCATTGTGGCTGCGTGTCACGCATCAATTTCATTTCACTGGGCTATAAATATTATCTACGCCTACCTCTCCTCGAAACAGGACGAAAAGTAAAGAATTTTATTAACCAAAATAAATACACAAACATACTCACTAAAGTAGAAATATATATGAGAAGCCAAACTAATTGTGTACGCAGGACGAAACGTTGCGACGTCATGCGCAATTATTAAAGTTTTTCATTTAAAACAAACATTAGCCACGAAAAGCGAAGCGCAAAAATTACAATCTACCTTTAGACATTTTGTTTCAAGATGGTAGCAGGTTAGTCGTAGTTTAAGGCGTTCAAAAACCAGTTGGAGGCGTGGCAGTCATTACCCACAAAGTGACGTCTTGAGTGCGGCTGTGGACTGTGGCTGTTAATGTCTTCATGCTACACAGTCATCAGTGTTTATAGTCCTTATAACTGTAAAAGTCTGTGCATGAGTGTGTGTGTGTATGTGTGTGTGTGTTGCGCACTTTTCCGGCATACCTTTACCACTACACATGCAAACATATTTATGCTGCTTTTGCTTTTTATGTTATTTTCTTAAACGGGTAGTTGGTTTGCACATATACATACACTACTCGCTCTCACTCGCACTCTAACTTATATAGCAAAGAGTGTACCCTACTATTTTATATAGTTTTCCTTTGCCACTTGAGTTATCGCACTGCAATGCATTTATATTTTGAAATATATATTTTCGAGAGTTTAGTTTTGCGGCAAACGAACCGCAAATAGATCCTGTTGCCTGTTGTTAGTGCAGTTGGCACAATTAGTTGTGCTTTTATTTATTAAATGACGACGTCGTTGTTTATGTCCTTTTGTATATACTCGTGTGTGTGTTTGTGAGTGTGGCTATGTGTTTGAGTTCTGTTTGCTGCTTTACTAATTAACCGCAACGTTTTTCCATTAATCAAATTAGTTTTTATTTTACTTGCTTTACTTTTATACGCTTTTTTCTTTTTAGCTTTTGGTATTTTTTTTATTTTTATTTTTTTTTTGTAATGTGAGCATTTAAGAACGCCATTGTTGCCTGCTCTTAGCGCCATTTTTGACTTTCCGTCTTCGACATCCTGTTGCGCGCTATCCAATGGCATTTGTTTTTTCTTGTAGTTGGAGTTTATTTGGCAGCTGACGCGACGTCGTTTATTGTTGTTGATTTTTGTGCTTTCCGCTGCTTCCATTGTTGCTTATAATATTTGCCTTTTGTTGCTTGTAATTTGTCAGGGGTCGTTGGCTTTCACTTACTTTTGTAAATTATTTTATTCCATTTAAAGTATGAGGTTTGCGCATCATTATATACCTTAATGTGTCTGCGCTGGTGTGGCCACCTTTAATTGAAACTTAATTTCAATTAGTGCGCCCTACTAGCGCTGTCTGCTTACTTTTTACCTTAAGTGTTTTAAAAATGTTTTAAACGTTGATTACGTTGAAATTTTTCTTTAACAAGTTCTGCTTCTGAAAAACTGAAACGTTTAATATGTAACGCTTGTGGTTGGAGTTGAGTTAACGCATGGAAGTGTGCTGTGTGTGATAGAGTAGATGGACTCGTAGAGTAAACAAGTGATTATTAAAAAGTAATATATTAACGAACTACCGGTGTAAGCAAGAACTAAATTAGAATTATAACATGCCTGAAGAAGAAGAAGAGAAAACGTGTGAATGGTAGCTTATCAACTTTAAATCGATATAAATATATATATATAGAAACCTAAGGATGATTATCAAATATCTTATTGATGATATCTCATCCAATGACACCTAACTTAATATAATTCCTTGACTTTTGCTACGTAACCGACTTCTTCGAACTTAATTTTGAGCCACTTTGAATGGTCAGATTTAATTTGAACTTTGTATACTTATCAAGGACCGATGATAATACAATAAATTTACAATTTCGATGACCAGGATCAACAGGAAAAACATTGACAAAACGCACCTGAATGATATCGTGCAATGCAAGAAAAATAATATCATTCTTCGATGGTGTCAATACCTTCTTGCTGAGCTTTTTGAGCTGTTATTTGATATCTTCATGATTAAGCTTTAGTCTGGAGGGAACAGTACGCCTATAAGGCAGCGCAGTTTGAAAAAAACACTTGCCATGAGTGTGTATACGACCTACCTTGTTAGTTTTTGGTCACCATCAATCAAAATACATAGCTGCAATTCCTGAGGAACCTATATCTTCGGAAACATTACTTCGACTTCTAATAGTTGTCAACAACAAATTAATTAAAACAAAAACCTTTTTCACCTGTTCCGCCGACCCAATTCCACCAGATTTATTATATTTTCGTAGACTATTCGTGATTTGATAATGGAACATTTGGTGCTTCTAACTCGGAACTGTACTTCACATTGCGCGAGGGTTGCTCCCATCATAGATATGAAAATATCCTCAAATAGAAGAAGACATCAGGTTAAAAACGTAGTCTTTTAACATTTGTACGTTAAGGCGCTCTCCCTCTCTCTCTCTCTCGGTTATTTGCCAATTAATGTCTTCAGCTAGACTACTACTTTGTGTCTTCCACAGGAATCTCGGCACTAACAACTTATCAGAACACCTATATTTTCATACTTGTTACTTTTTACCGCTTAAAGGTTTGAATTTTTAAAAAATCCGTTTTCAGTGGATACCAATAACTCCTTATGCGGAATTTGTGTACCATTTGTGTTTTCGAAGATTTAGTGACTTATCAGTGAGTGAACTTTCATTTTTAGACCCTGTACCGAAGGTACAAGAGCCTATTAGTTTTGTGCAAATGTATGTAACAGGTAGATAGAATGGTGGGAGACCTCCCAAAGTTACTCCCATTATGGTCAGGAGTGATAGAGGCGTCGATGTAGCCATGTCCGTCTGTCCGTCCGTTGGAACTAAAGGATCTCGGAAACGGTTATAGATAGAGTCTTTGTTCTTTTTGCATTCAACTAGAACTTCGCCGGAATTTTACGAGTTTATTTTAAAATTTTGCCCCTTTTCCCATAAAATCCCCCTGAAGTGTAAAAATTTCTTCGACGCAAAAAAAAGTATTCCAGTATAGAGATAACATCCCTCTAAGTCAAAATCCAACTCGGATATTTATAAGTGACGATTTTATAAGCAATTGAATTTGAAGAACCTATGCTTATTATGCTTCCGTCCTCCAAGTGGGAGGAGAAAAATACTTTTCGTCAGTATCATTTTTGTTATTAATTTCCAACCCTTTTGTTTTGCACTACTTGGTGCATAGGCTAGGGAAACGTTTAATGTATTTCTTAGGAAAGGATTTACATCCTTCATAGTTCTGGAAATAGGAGCGACGACCTATACTGGTACAGCGCCTCTTACAGGCGGTTATCTCGACTGTAATTTCTTACTTTTTAATTATAAAATCGATCAACATTAATCACATTTGTCCCATCATAGAGTACAAGGGTAGAAAAAATGTATTTATGCAGATCCCAGCATAAAGAGTGCAGTCGATATAGATATCTTTCCGATGTTTGTCTGCCTACCTGGCTGTTTGTTTGAAAATCGATAGTTGGGAGACTATGAGTTATACTTGTAACCCTTCAAGTTTAGATATTAAGATTCTCCTTTTCGGATCAATTGAATTTAATTTAATGTGGGAAGGAAGCGAGGTTCTCAACAGAGAAATTTCGCATGGTAACCTTCTCCTTATTCTAAGTTTTAATATAAAAAATTGTATAAATGTTAAATTGACAAGAGACATCAAATTTGGTCCACCTTATGTTAATACTTATAAAATATTTCATTCAGGTCTAGATTTCAACAACAAAAAGGTTAGCTCTCATACAAATCTGTTACAACTTTCTGTGTTTTTGTATGAACAACTTTTGTTGTTGTTGTTAGTACAGCTAGAAACACCGAATTTGGTATGTACTGGAACACCACTTTTTTTTTTTTTAATATTTTAATTAACACACGCAGCTGTTGAGACATATGAAGCGTCTGTGACAGCTTGTCACATTACCGAAGCAAATGATTTGAATTAACCCTTGAGAAAGTACTACAAATCTGAAAGAAATCAAGGGATGACTGTGTGGCCCTAGTCTATACTATTTATTTACACTTATATATTGTAGACATGTTTCGCAAGAATTTTGTTGATAACATTTAACAATTAATTACATTTTTATAATAATTTTATATTTCAATTAGTTTTAGTTATTTTTTGTTTTTTAAATAAAGAAAAACAAATGCACACGATTTTCGCAAAGTTGAAAGATTTTAAGCAAACTTGTTCGCTACGCTTCCAAAGAAAGTGATTTTGATTAAATTAAAATATTAACGCATGACTGCATAATTCTGAGAATAATTCTGTCTTTATAATCGACTGCACAAAAATGCAGTCAGTGCCAAACACTTAATTAAAAGATTACTTTCAAGTATTTTACTAAGATTTTCTGTCAACAGCAAAAACAAATATGTGGAGCTGCCAGCGTTCTATGTAGAAGCTTGGGAAACTTTAAATAAATATAGAAAATTGCAATGCAAACATAGAACACACACACAACTAAATTCAAGAAAACTATTAGAGTGCAGCTAGGGTAAAACTAAGAAAAATTAAAACGTTGAACTTTGATGATTTATTGCTTCGTTCATGACATGAAGCAGAGTAGCAGCTTTTAAGAAGTTTAAAAAGAAAAAAAACCAAAAAAAAAAAAAAAAGTGGCAATATTCATTGCAAAATATGTTGCAAAAGCAAATATGTGTGTGTCAACATTTAATTTAGTACGTGTCACGCATACCATTTCACAAAAAAAAAAAAAAAAAAAAAGATACTTTCACAACCAACATGTGTATCTACACATGTTCCTCTCTGTATATGTTTGTAATTTCTTTTTTAAACAAATAAAACAAAAAGTTTATAAAGTTTATTTTTGTTGTGTACTGAGTGAGGAGCTATTTGGAAAGCATTTGCCTTTGCTTTGACTTGACATCTTTGTGTCAAAGTACAAGCCTTTACATAGCAACTTTTTTAAGATAAATTTACATACACAGATATGTGTAGACAGTCGCCGCAGTGCGTTGTATGTTGCAAGTAGAAAAATATTATTTAAAAAACTTCTTGCCAAAGTTATATAAAAAAGAAGAAAACATAAATTGTTTAAGTGCCAAGTACTGCTTTGCAGTATTTACACGCTGAATGCCAAAGTATCACGCTTCAAATTCGCATATTGCACTCTTTCGCAGCAGCAGCAAGTCTGTATCTTTCTCTTTTGCACTAATATATTTTAACCACATTTTGCATAAACGTTGTCAACTTTGGCGTTGTCCTTGCCAGAGTTTGCTTACAAGTGTAGCCAACTATGTGCGTATAGCGCATGTTTATTTAAAATGCTTTAAACCCCTTCTTCACTTCACGTTTTTTTTTTGCTGCAAACAGTTTTAAAATTTACAAAGTTTAATTTAACGTTAATAATTTTATTTGCAAAATATATAAAAATATTTAATTTACTCATATGACAAAGTTAGCTGCGAGGATTTTTGTTTTCTTTTTAACTTCTGCATGTATTTTAATACCCTTTACATGGCATATTAAAAAAGAGGATATCAATGGTTTGTAATTTGGTGTGTAATATTAAGTTTTAAATTGCAGAACTTTTATTAATTGATTATTCGTTAAGCTTGAACATTTTCGAAACGTATCTTTCGCTTGATAATATTTTCGGAGATCTTTTAAGAGATTTTTGATTGAAATAGTTTTCGAAGCAATACGAAATATAATTCTTAAAGTAGTTCTATAAGCACATTCATTGAATACAACTGACCCGAAGAGTGAATTAGAGAATCTAAATATCGAAATTTGAAGGCTATAGCTGTTATAGTCTCCACGATCTCGATACATATATGCACAGCCAGACGTACATTTCTATAACGAGTCGCCTTTCAATGCTGATTAAGAATTTCTATACTTTTTAGGGTCTCGTCACTCAGTGATTGTAATATTGTTCAAGATATACAAATTTGGGACCAACTCACGGCGCTCTGATCTTTGTAGTCGATTAGTCTTAAGTCTGCCTGCAGTATATGCCGTTAAATTAAAGCAGCAGGGATCAGTCTACTTTCATCGATAAAATTAATGCGTCTTCAATTTTAACTCTGTCATCTCGACGAAGGATTACGTCTGTATAGGACTAAAATTTTTGTGACTTTACATGACCTCGATGCTGCTGCATTATTTATTCTGCTTCTCTTAGGCATCTCTATATTTGCTGGTCATAGGATAAACCCTGAGTTTAAGTGCCTTTTTACTATTTTAAATATTTAGCTCCTTCGGTGGTATTTGACATAATATTTGTACCCAGCTTCACTCAGTCTTCGCTTCAGTGGGTAACCATAGCCTGCTGGCTCTCCATCCGCTGAAAAAATCCCTCGTTTGTCGTAGCAGTTTCGGCCGAGGTCTTGTTGGGTTTTGCCGCTCAGCTGAGGTATTGATAAATGATTTGCGAAGATAACTTTTTAGGGAAAACGACATCTTAAAGTCTTGTCAGTGCTGCAAATGCCGAAAACCACTTATCCTCGATTACTCTTACTTTAGAGCTATTCATTCGAGTTGCATTTTGCTACAGATTGCTCATGGTCGTTGAATATGGTCATTCAAAATCTGCAACGTGCGAACCGTCTCGCTCTCATAGCTAAAGGAACTCATAGGCAGTTACTTACGATAGGCAATAATTTAACCTCCAAAAAAATATCAAGTGTGCGCTGGAACAACGTGCTACGAACAGCGATTTTTCGAACATTTTTTCTTCAGCGATGATGTTTAGTTATCAATCGGTGGTTATGTAAATAACTTAAACTGTACTACATACTTGATACAGCGAAAATCAATATTGACTTCCAGTACGGCTTTGTAATTAAGGCTTTGTACTCTTCCAAAACTTCATCCCTCAAGAATTCTAACATATCATAGACTAGCAAGCTTGGTGTACGCTTCCATCGAGTGGACTGTAGCTCTAACATTCTTACAACATTTGACTGACTAAACCAATACCAAAGCGTCGGAACATATTGATGCAGCTGATAACGAAGTCTAGCCAGTCTCCGAAGTACTCTATTAGGTGTCGCTAGGGTTTTTTTTCAAAGAGTCTGTTACACTCTAGCACTACGTTGGTGTTATAACCATTGCTTTCAGCTAGGTATATATACTATCAATCAGTATCTGATCCGAAGACAGAAAGTCCAAGTGGTTTAATGTGGTTGCCTGCCGCGTTGGCTTAAGCCTACGGTGCCGAGCATAGGATTGGTAAGCACCAAACAACGCCCTCGCAGTGTTGCTGCTGCAGGTACCACGATATTTGAACGTCCAACTTCGCTTCTTTGTAAGCGGAGTCGAGGCCTATCTAAAATCCGATCTGAAGACAATCCGTTATACCAAGAAATAGCACTGCATGGTGAGTATTATGGCTTGGTTGCGCTCCTGGAAGGAATTTCAATCAACGTGGAACACTATGGTCTGAAATTGAAGATTATTCTTACTCTGCCGTGTGATTTTATTAAGCAGGAACTTACCAAAAGGAGTTATTTCACGATTTAATGACTTCAATTGGTTAATGAGGTCATGGGAGATCAAACATCAAAAATATTTATAGAAAATTAGTTGTGGACCGGAAATCGAACTATTGAACTTCACTTTTTCGTAATTTGTGTGTGTTTTTTTTTTGCCATTCATAGATGTCATCTCTGAAATTTAGCTGTCTTTTGATAAACATCAGAGAGCTCTTTCACAACAACGAAAGTATCTTAGGTTGTACTCTTATTAATTTAAATTTCTTAAACTTTGGTTTTTGAGTATCCTGTCACTTTCAATAGCAATTTGCTACTGGCTTCAAAAGGAACATCAAAATATTCCAGTATTCTCTGACCCTAACTATTTTTATAGTCAATCAAGTTGTATAGCGTATAAAACAATTCATAACAGCCAAAGTAAAAATTTTTTCTTGTATAAATTTTATTTTAATTTAATACATTTTTTTTTTTTGTATAAAATAGAAGGAAGAGTGGGTTGGAAAATAAAATACTACAAACTTTGCTCAAAGGCGCTTTTCATTATCAAAGCACATATGCTGTATATGATGTGTTGTTTACATTGTTGTTGTTGTTGTCCTTGTAGTCCTTGTTAGCTAAATCAGTCTATGGCTGTTTTATATACAATATTTTGAGTGTTTTTGTGCATATTATGCAAATTGTTTTTGAAAAAGTTTAACAAACCATGCTAATTATTACTTTTCACAGCGCTATGCCTTAACTTTGAATGCGGAAATTCTGTTAGAGTAAGCAAAAAAAAAAAAAAAAAAAAATTAATGAATTAATTTAACAAATATTAAATAAATATGTTTATAAAATATTTAAAAGCATAACAGAGTAAATATTAAAATGAATTTAAGTAGCGAACTTATAGAACTTAAATAACTACCAAAAAAAAATTGCAAATGCTGCAAAATATTTGTTTTGTGTTATTTAGTTGAATTTTAAAACGCATTAAAGCGCTAAAGGAATCATGTACAAATCTAATAAAAACAATGACTAACTTTTCAACGTCTGCGGAACAAATACAAATGAAGTTTCACAAAATAAAATTATGTGTTAAAAAATGTATCGCATTTTGAAACACAAACAGCAACAGTAGCAGCAGCGGCAAAAAAAGTAAAAATTCCAACTAAATAAAAGAGCAACAGCATTTTTTGTTGTTGGAAAACTTTTACAGTATGCTATAGATACACATATATATATATAACTCTATATAGTATATATAGATATATGTTGTAAATATTTATGCTTCAAGTTAGACCGGGAAGCGTACATAGTGAAAAATGTAGTGAAAAAGCTTGCAACATAAAGTAAATAATAAATTATTTGCCACATGAGGTGCAACAAACAGGAGCAATAAGAACAACAAAAAAACAACAGCAACTACAAGCAAGCATAAGAGTGCTGATAAATGCGCTAAAGTACAACAACGACAACAACAAGAAGAAGTAGAAACAACAACAACAAGAAGTACAAAAATTAATATGTTCCAAAAATATAAACAAGTGCAAAAAAAAAAAGCTTGCGGAAAATGTTGAAAATCATGGAGCAAAGTGCAATGAGCAAGCAGTAAACGTTCGCCAAGGTGCAGCTTGAAAGTATTTGAAATCTGTAAAGACTTAGCTAATTAAGATACTCGTTTGCATCCGAAATTAAAGTAAACGTACTTTCAGAATAGCGTATAACAGTATAGTGTATAACAGAATAGTGTTTAACAGAATAGTGTTTAACAGAATAGTGTTTAACAGAATAGTGTATAAATGAATAGTGTATAACAGTATAGTGTATAACAGAATAGTGTATAACAGATTAGTGTATAAATGAATAGTCTATAACAGAATAGTGTATAACAGAATAGATTACAACAGAATAGTGTCTTACTTACTGCTTCATATTCAAACTAAAATATTCTTAGTATGCTTCTTCTTACTTAAGAAACTTTTATATGGAATGATATATGATCTCCACGAAACTTGGTAGGGATTTCATTTAGATGGGGTGGCTTTATTTTTGGATTTTTTTACTTCACTGTGAATATTATGGGTTATATTTTTGACATGTTGACTTCTAAACCATAGTAACTCGCCCATGTGAATTGATTTCTTAGAGTTATCATTTATAAGGAAAATTACGTCATCTTCAGGCCCCTTAAAACCGCACTGTTGCACTTGTATTAGCAGTTTATTGACCGGTAATATACAGAGAAGTGGTTTAATCACACCATTTTGTGACTAATCTCTGAGCAGAATATGTTCCTATATCACAGTTTTCGAATATTGGGAATATATGAAATGCTATGTAAACCAACAGAATCCTTTTATATTCAATGCTTTCTAATCCTATAGATCAGATGTGTTCTGTTGGATTGTTAAATATTTGAGTTGTTATTGAGTTTGATTCATACTGTATTGATTGAATATACATCTACAAGAAATTCAGATTTCTAGCATCGTGCGTGGCAATGAGCTCGGAGATTCCACAATTCGAAGCAATTTCCCACAAACATTGAAATCTGTTAGGCAAAACATACCGCAAATGTAGTTTCCTTGGAGCAAAATTCAACAAAAATAAATTTCAGCTCAATTAGATGAATTAAAGTGTATTAATAATAAGTTACAAACTTTTTAAAAATTTAATTAAATAACTTAATTACTTAAGCTTAAAGTATTTCTTAAACAAATAATTTTTTTATTTTAAAATATTTTTAATATTCTTTTTTAAATTTCCACAAACTTTTCAAAGTTACGCTCAAAATTTATTGTAAACTAAAAAAAAAAAACCAAAAATGCTAAAGACTGTCAGATGTGCAGCCAACATTATTCAAGCACATAATTAAATGTGCCAGGACAAAAACTTATGCGATGCTCTGTTTCAAAACGTTGCAAATCGCCAACGGAACTTGCCTCAACAGCAACAGCGGAAACGGAAACGGATATCGAAAGAATACACTGCTCCTTTGACTTTGAATATTCTCGCAGCAATGGCAGGACAAAGTCTGACAGGACAGCGACAACTGAAATCATATTAAGCTTGTAATTGCATACGTATTGTTTTCCCCTATGATTGTGTGTGTGTGTGTGTTAGTGTTGCCATATTGTTTCAAAAGTTATGCCATCGCTTTTCGATGCAGCACTGCAGGCGTTTGTCAACAGCATTTCAAGTGGGAATTGTTTGTCATTTCTTGTCTTTTTATTGGATTTTTTTTTTTAACTATTTTTTACTCGTTTTTTTTTTTTGTTCATAGTTTTTGTGTGCTTGTTTGCTGCTGCTGCAGCAGCTTCTACTGTCTTATATTGTGCTTACACAAACCGGAAGGAAACAAGCAAAATGGCAAAGTTAACGGATGTAAGCATAAAACTATACACATGCGCCTTGCAACACTATCTCAATATACTGTTAGTTGCAACGTCACCTTGCCACTCCTCGCTCCTGCTGTGGTTTTCAATGTACTCATAGTTGGTTATAGATACTATGTGCATTCAGTTGTCCTTATTGTTTTTGCTTTTGCTTGGACAGCATTGTAGAACATACGCTATACCATATATGGTTACGGTAAGATATATAATACAATATATTGTCTGTAGACGGAAGGAAGGAAAACATTTTGCATTTACTTGATTTATGAGCAAGTATAAAACTATTTTTTAAGTAAATAAATTGATGCATTTGAGGGTTGTTTGATGAGTCTATATATAAATCGTAAAGAAATTGATTTCTATAAAATCTATAATGACAATTGATGGTGATGTCTTATGCAAAAGTTATTGCAAGGTTCTTTTAGTTCCCATTAAAAGTAAAAAAAGAGAATGGCCCCTTCCACGTATTCTGTTTCACTTTTTATTAAACAATTAATCTTTATTTGGCATATACTAAAAAATTATGTTTGTTTGTTTTTCCGCTTTTGATTTAATTAAATTTAATACAATTACGGACACTTTTTACGGCAACCAATCCCAAGCTTGCTGTGATGTTTCAATGAAATATTAAAATTTTTAAAGAATTGAATACTTTGTCCAGTTTTAAATTTGTTAAACCATTTATCACTTGCCAGGAATGCCCTTTCATTTCTCTTTACAAGGATATATTGTACGGAAAATTATCTTGGCTTTAAAAACCATTCATAAAGATGTGTTTCCATATTCGGATATTTAGTAAGTAAGTGCTTCCGTATAAGTTCTGAAATCTTAAACTAAACCATTCCCTTTTCTTGCATCTTTAATTTTGTTTCCAAAAATAAAGCTTTTTTTCTAAATCACTTTTTCATTCAGTTTGAGCCAAATAAGAGGCCTTCGCTGTGTTTGTGTTCTCGCTAGACCAACCGCTAGACTGTTCCTGTGACGTTCCAGCCTATTATTGTACCTGGTTTACTTGTTCAAAAGCTGTAGCCAATTTCAGGTCTCTATGGAGCAAACTGTTGCTGGTGTACCACTCACATCCAGTAATAATTCTTATGTCCCGGTTTAGAACCACCTGTACGCGTCAAATCTGGCTGTCACAGGTTAGCCCTCAGATTTGGCACTCAATCCTCCAAATCGGAGCTACGATTTGGTTGTGTAGAGCCATTTTATTTGCAAGTGGTAGTTTGTTGCAATTTGCAGCTTTGACCGACACCTCCTCGATAAAAACAGGAGGCAGGGTGAAGCAAACCTTTTCGCTGTTTATGCCGATGTTCCACAGTCTCGTCTATTTCGCGAATGTTGAGGTATATTTTTGAACCTTGTCCGCTGCAACGTATTCACAGGAAGACTTGTATTTGACGTAAACATCATCTGCGAATATGGCTGGCATTGCAGTCTCGAACGGGCTAGCGTCTGGCTACGGCTTGTTGTGGGTGTACATACAGTACAAAAGAGGGACCAGAGCACTTCCCAGTGGTACACTAACTGCCACTTCATATTGTGTTAATATTGCCGAGTGAAGACGGACCACAAACTGCCTTCGCTCCAGGTAAGAACAGGCAACTTATCCTTAATTTTGATTGGTAGGTCAGCATGCCAAACACGATCGAACGCCTCCCTAATATTAAGAAAGAGTAGCTGTTTGTCAGTGCAGTGACCAGCTCTGAACCCAAACTGGTGCTCAGGAATGATCCCAAGCTTGCTAAATGATCCACAATCCTAACAATCCTGATGGCAATCGGTCTCTCAAACACCATCGAGATCAAAGGTAGGAGACTGATCGGCGGACGGAGAGTCCCTTTCTGGCTTTCCTGGTTTGTGAATCATGGTAATCAAACCAAGCTTCCACTGAGCAGGGAAACATGGCAACCTCACGTTGGCTTTGAATATCAACGTTATGTAGAGGATCGCTCGACTAGGCAGTGCCTTTAATTTGGCGTTGCATATGACATCATGACCTGGTTCTCTGTTGACGCTCTGCCGACCAGTTGTTTCTGCTATCCCGCTAGGAACGAAAGGCCTAATGGGCAAGTCCATTTGGAGCGGTTTGGTTAGGCTCTCACAACTCTTGTTAATTTGCTGCGGACTAGCAAGCTCAAGTGGCTGGAAGCAATCGGCAAGGAGTCCGGCGAACACTTTCGCCAGCTCCAAATCGGTCCTACACCATGAGCCGTTGCTATGTGCCAGTGGCGCCTTCCTGATACACCTCTATTTAATTGCGCGAAGAACCTTCCAAAGCGAATGCGTCGCGTCCTTGTCCTGCCGCCAGTGCACGTCGGAGCACACCCTGCGCTCTATTTCAAGCTGTTTTGTCCAGTGTGTAGGGAGACTTCAACCATGTGGAGCGTAGGCATCGCTTTTCAACGATGAATTGTAGGATCTCATAAGTAATCAGGATTCCTGCTGCTGCTGTCTTCTTGGGCGGCTTGCGAGCAGCTATTGTTGATGCCGACTTGACGATCTCTATGTCTTTCGCTGAGTTGATCTCTATGTTAAGGTGCAGTGAACGGTCCAATTGTTCCTGAAACACTTTCAAGTTGTTGCGCCTAGTGATTAGACGCTCTGTCCTTGGATAAGCCATGGCGGGTGCATCCAGAGTGATTATCAGCGGCAAAAATTCGGAACTGAGCTGTATGACGGCCCATAAATTCAAATGGATGCACTCGTCAGGGCAGAATCGATACAAATTGGAGTGCCTCTGCTACCGTACTTAGTTCCTGTATTTGTGAGCTAGTAGTAAAAACTACTTAGGCCAGACGCTGTACGATGCAGGTATACCCGCAAAAATTGTTAGCACCAGTGCTGTATAAAATGTACACTGTACGACTTACCTTAAAAAGAATATCCTGCAAACATTTTTCGACCGTGTATACGTTTAAAGTCCAAACCGCTTCGAATGATTAGGACTAATTAGACTAAGATTACAGAATGGTTTCAAACTTATCGCAATATGTCTTAAAGTTAATTTTTGATCAAAGATTTATGATTGAATTTGTTTTAAGCATTGTTCGAGTCAAAGAAATTGAAACGTAAAATATGAAACGTTGCGAGAGAAGCACATGGAAGTAGGCTCAAAATAGTTAAGTTTATGCATAACATTTCTTTTATAAATAAAACTATTTATTGGTGCATTTATTTTGTATCGTGTGTTGAGTACAAAAAACTGAAACGTTAAAAAAGAAACGGTGAAAGAGGAGCACATTGAACAGGCTCAAATTATTTTAGTTTATATGTAAAGGTTCTTTTATTAAACATTATACTTTGGTAAATTTAAAAAAAGTTGCGAGAGAAGCACAAATTAGTTTACTTCAACAGATTCATATTTATCAATAAATTTTGCATCAGCTCTCTCTTTCTCTCTCTGCCTATAACACCAACTTATCATACAGCCCTCATATAGTGCAACATATGCTTTTGTTCTGAGATTCTTTTGTGTAATTTTATTTAATTGTTGAATGATTGAGCTATGAAGTTTTGTAGAAATTTAACTTAGTCATTTGGTATGCAGTAACTTCTTACTATAAACTTTTTACTTGGCTTTGTTTCAATTTTTTTTATTTTTTTTTTGAAAAGCTTTTGTCGCACGCTGATTCACTCGTGCACTACTCGCCTACGATGTACATGAATTGCATTTCCGCTGTGCAAACATATCAGCTTTACATTTCCGTTTGTATTTCATTATAGAGCTGTCGTCTTGTAGTGTGTTGCGTTTGTCCCTTGCCTGCTGAACAAATAATTCCCATTACTCAGGCACTAGCACACACACACATACACACTCACACATATGCAAGTGCTTAGGAAAAACTCTAACTAATTTTTCTGCACTTCCGTTTGTAAATGCTCAAGATTGCCTCTGCTCCCACAACTGTTAGTTTTTTTTCAAGTTTTGCATTCAAGTTTTTCTTTTCTGAGAGCTGTCGTTTCTCGACTACATCTTCCGCTGTTTTCTACGCCATTCTCAAGTTGAAAAGTTTTACAAAATATCTCATAAATTGTGCTTTCATGTTGTCATATTGTTTAATATGCAATACAACTTTTCACGAGTACACTTCGCATTTACTTGCTGACTACTGACTGCGTATGCAAGCAAGCAAGCAACTCTTTCGGGGGCAAGTCCTTGTGTGATTTTATAATTTTGTAATAAATTGCAATCCATTGCAAGTGTATGAGTAATTCATGCATTAAAATACGCATACACATATATTTTAATAAAAGCCAATGAAAGCGGATTGCAAGTAGTTTGCTTCTTATTCGAAATTTGTTAAATGTAATAATTTAATGTCAAGAGGGGCGCTTTCAGCTAAGTTCTTTGTGCTTTTTTCGCGTTGGGTAGTGCATTAGTATGCTAGAAAATAGTGTATGCACTTAATAAATGCATATATTAAAGTTTTTTGTAACGGTTATGCAGTGCATATTGAAAAAACTATATTTTCAATTTTTTTCTGTTAAAATATTGAAACGGTTATGAAACGGTTATATCGTGCACATTAAAATTTGCATTTATTTGAATTTTCTATGGGAAACTAACACTTTTTGCATTAAAATTTAATATTTTACGAAACGGTTATGAAGCGGTTATGAAACGGTTATGCTATTTTTGTACTTTTAAATGAATTTAAGTTAAAATAACTAAATTTCTATAAACTAGTGCACTTAGAAAGTAGTGTTGCATATATTTTTGGGCAATTTAACACACAAATTGCCATTTATTTTCATATGCATATGAAAAATCATACAAAATATAAAGTTTACTATTAATAGTCACTATAAATAGCGCTAAATCATGCAGTTTCTTCATATACATACATATGACGTGTAAATGAAATATCGAAAATAGTTATAATACAGAAGAAACAAATAAGGGTGTTCTACATACAAACAAACATGAAAAAACACTCAAAATTCCGGCATTAATCAACTGTTTGCCCACTTTGGTCATTTATTTACGATTGCTAAGCACACACACACAAAGGATAACACAAAACGCAGGAGTACGTACGAAGGTATTCAAAAGCTTTGAAGTTTTCATTTATCAATGTAATAAAAAGTAACAACACTGCGCTCTCAGACGCAACTCGTAAGTCGATACAAAGTCGCCGACTCAACTTAACGCAAAACAATTCGAGTCAAGTCCTTCTGAGTCCCGTGTCAACTGGCAATTATGCTGTGACAAAGGTTGGAGGAGCTGTTGGTTGCTGCTACTGCTGCTGCTGCTCGAGTAGTGTAGGTAGTTATTTTGTAATGGTACTTACTTGCCTACAAAATAGCGACGAGAGTGCGGTGCGCGAATGTTGCATGAATGAAAGAATGAATGAATGGTTGGTTGCTTGTTTCGTTGAACGGCGAAAAAAAAATGCCGCTTAAATTGCATGAAATCATCGCAACATTCCGCAAGTAATGAAATTAGCAAAAATATTCACAAAGCAAATGTCGAGCAATGTGCAAGAAATTGTTAAGGGATGTCAGACGCGGCGAATCGAGGCCAATAATGAAAAAGCGAAAAAGGCAATAAAACAAAGCCAAGTGGACAGTCTAAATGCCGTTGAATGCGCCGGCGAGTAGCAAGCCGCTTAAAGTGGAGTTTTATAATAGTTGGTAGATTGGTTGGCATAGTGTCCTTAGGCAAAAATAAAGGAACGCAATGCTAAATGGAAATATAAGTTAACAGCACTTTGGCTTCATTTTGTACTTTTTCTGCTGCTATGTACTTGCTTTGTAGCCCGTATTTAACCCTTTTTTTTTTGCTGTATGAACATTATTTTGTTTTTCTATGCGCGACTTTTGCTTTGTCCCCAAACAGTCGTATAGCATCAGCATATTTATACGCTCTATCTAGTGCTAAATATCTGCTACGAGTATCTATGTATGTACGTACGGCACTGTTGTGCGTGTAAATTAGTTTGTGTATCTGTTTGCTGCCTCTACTAGGAATTGCATGTTTAGCTTTGAATTATTCAAACTCGTTGAACGTCATAAACTTTCAGTTGAAAAGTTGCTGACAGCAGTGCTCGTCGCGTCTAATTGTGGGAGTGTTTTGCGTGACACCCTAAGGGGCCGGCAATATGGCAGCAATTAGGCACATGGGTTGGTGTTAAGTGTATATAAATAATTGAGTTGATATAAATAAGGCAATTTGTTTTCGATATTTCCTTTGCATAGTTTCTTTTTAATTGAATCAAGTTCGGAAAGATTTTAATCCATTGCAGTAGATATTTGTAAGCGAAAGCCTCTAATTTTATAAATAAAAAGAAGGTGTTTCTATACAACATTTTGCTATTTAATCAAAATAAAATGCTTTGTACTGCTTATCTGAATTATTATTATTAAAGTTAATGAGTTTTCGTAGTAACCCATAGCCCAATGCTGACAATTCAATGACAATCAATTGTCACTTAATGTTTTTCCATTAATGTCCCTCTGTTTGTTCTTCATATTTGCTTTCAATGATTGGAAATACACAAATTTAATGATGCAGATAGATTAAAATTAAAAAGTACCTCGTTGATAAATAGTATTTGCTAGAAACAAACTATGACTGTCGTTTCTTAGATTTTGAAAGAGCCTTCTACTATTTTGTGTGTCTTTTATTCTGAGAAACATGTGATAAGAAAAATAATTTCTAAGTTGCATTGTACAATGCTTGATTCAAACTATCTGGCAGCGAATAAATGCAATTATTAATCGGCAACATTCGATTTCATTTGTCATCATTTGATGTCGTGGGTCATTGTGTGTCATCCACTGTGAGAAAATGACTTGTTACTTTTTCTTACCCTCGTCAGTCTTAGAACAGGAATTTATTCAATATGGCATTAGGAGATTGAGCCAGAAAAGAAAAATTTTCTCAATTGCTGTCTTTTTAGGCCCTGTATCGAAGGTACAAGAGCCTATTGGGTTTGTGCAAATGTATGTAACAGGTAGAAATAATGGTCGGAGACCCCCCAAAGTTACCCTCATTATGGTCAGGAGTGATAGAAGAGTCGTCCGTCTGTATGAACGAAATGATCTCGGAAACGGTAATAGATAGAGACTTCGTGTTTTTTGCAATCGACTAGGACTGCTCCGGAATTTCACAAGTTTATTTTAAAATTTTGCCCCTCCCCCCTTCCCCATAAAATCACCCCTTGGGGTAAAAATTTTTTCGGCACAAAAAAAATAGAGTATATCAGTATAAAGTTAGCGTCCTTCTAAGCCAAAATCAAAAAGTTCATTAAAATCGGATAATAAATGAAGATTTTATAAGCAATTGAATTTGAACGACCCCCCTTTTCTTTTCATTCATATTCGCGCAGTGAGAAGTGGTCATGTGTTTGGTCATATGCTCGGGAAACATTTAATGTGTTTGTTAGGCGACCTGAACTGGTACAGGGTTTCTTACAGTCGGTTTCGCCCGACTTTAATTTCCTTACTTGTTAAGCTTGAAAAACACAGCTAAAGGTTCAAAAGGTTAAGGAAGTATTGTTAAGGAACCCTGTTCGAAGAATTGGTTGCAAAGGTTTTTTTTTCTAAAATTTGAATTTATTAAAATTTTTATATATAGTTCAAATGTAGAATAGAAGTCTCAGGTTTGTGGAACTTGTAATGTGATCCCGACATTGACAGGAAGAGATATTAAACCGATAGTGCCAGGTCCGGACTATAAGGTAGATGCATAAGGACCTCTCATCCGAACTCCCGGAGCTTCTGGCGCGTCACAATCGAAGTGTGTGGTCTGGCGTTATCCTAATCGAACACAATTCCTCTCCTATTGGCCAAAGATGGCCGCTTCTGGACGATTGCTGCCTTCAAGCGGTACAGTTTTCCATAGTAGAGCATAGAATTGAGCTCATAGTAGATGATTCCCTACCAATCTCACCAAACACACAGCGAAACCTTTCAGACCGTGCTTGGCAAACGTTTGAGCCGCTTCGCCACAGTTCACCCATGACCGTGACAGTAGAAGTAATAGAAGATTCTCAATATCCAAATTTGATAGATCTATCGCTCATCTCCAAGTTATATTTATTCATACGGACAGCCAGACAGGCGGACAGATAGAAAGGGATATATTGACACTTTTCATCGCCAGTCAGCATTCGCTTCAGAAACGGATCGATTTTGTTACAATTTGTTACGAAATTCGGCCGATGAGGTTTTTTGGTGTCAATTCATTTGTGCTGTAAAAATGTAGCATGCTATATAATATTACGAAATTAAAAATAGCATGCGACAAAATGTTGCTAAGAAATATGTAGCATGCTATAAAAATTGTTAGCGAAATTTTGTGCATTCATTATTTTCTTGCGATTCATAGCTGTTGGTTTCGCATCCAGTCGCATAAGTAGTCATCGAGACGTTATGATCTTGCTTGCTCCGTCTGTCTATCTGTTCATAGAGATGTACTTCATATTTATTTTAAAAAGAGTATCCCGAACATAAATTTGTTGCTTTTAAAATATTACAAATTACTTTTTTGTATGCATTAAATTTTAGAATTATTTAAGTAGCAACCTACAAACTAAAAATGCCTAGCTCAAGCTTGAGCAGTTAAATAAAACAGACCTAAGCATGACTTACACTAAACGTTAAGTCTCTCTAATACATGCTCACAAATACGAATTAATTTTGAACCAAAGCCAAATGCAGCTAAAGCTACGGAAGCCTACGATTTACGCTAAAGAAAAGCAAGTCATGCGCAAAACTAAAAGGAAAAAAAACCAAACTCAAATTCAATGTTGCAAAAAGCAATGAGAAGTGAAATAAAAAAAGGGTTTCTAGGACAGCAGTGCAAACTGGGCAGATATGATACTGTCCGGAGTAGCATAATATGAACATGCGACAAGAAGGATACTTTTTTTTTTATATTGATTTTTATTGACGCCTGACTACTGAAAACGATATAAACGGCTTAAATAGCATTTTGCAGCATTAAATTTTATATAATTGCTGTTGATGTGTTGGCATTCGAATGAGTTGCATGGCTGAGCATATTTATGAGGACAGCCACCCCAGCAAGCAACTAACAAACCAACTGACTGACTGACTGGCTGACTAGCAGTAGGACATGTTGCCACTTTGCCCGGCTGCCTGTCGTCATCGTCAACAATGGCATTGTGAAAATTGCGTCGCACGAATGCTTTTAATTTTGTGTCATTGACAATGACAATTTGATATCAATAACCGACATTCATTCAGTCATTTTCATTTAAAGTGAATGAGCGCATGACTGAAAGCTGAAAAGTGAAAGCGACAACTGTCGAAATACAAAAACTAGTAAGAAAAAAAGTTATTATTGTAAATGAACTGAAATCCTATCAATAAGGAAATTATAAATGGGTTAACAATGATAAATGTGCCACAGCAGCAGCAAAAAAATACAATTGTCATACATCAAATATTTATTAAATACTTCAACAGAAAAACAAAATTTCTCACTTCTGTAATTTGTTGTCATTGTTGGCTTTATTGTGGCGCTTTAGAGTCAAGAAAATATAAGAAGCAACCTTTTATTATTTTCAAAGCAAAAATAGTCTAAAAATAGTTTCCACTTAAGAAAATAGATTTTTTTTTCTAAATAAGATTAATTTCTTCGAGCAAACAAACAAACAAACAAGCGCTAAATTTTTATTAAAGGGTATATTAATATATTACCTTCGTGTAAATTTGTGTAACAGGACGAAGGAGTCGAGGCTGTCCTCATAAAGCATATAAATTCTTGAACAGCATCAAAAGTCGAAATGTTGTTGACATGTCCGTCTGTCTAGCTGTCCTTTTGCATATTGAGATCTTGAAAACTATAAGAGATTTAGGCTTCAAGTTTGCATAATTAGATACTTCTTATCCTACTTCAGTTAACTTGTATTCATTGTAAGTGCCGACCCTCATTCTAAGCGCGGGCTGGTACTTTCGCCTTTCTGGCTTGATGCTCTGTCTGCTCTAGGTATCCCGGCTAAGATCGTTCGTCTTTGCAACACGACGCTATCTCACAGCGTTGTTAGGGTAGGGAAAAACCTCTCCGACCCCTTTCATACCAAGAGAGGTTTTAGGCAGGGCGACGCTTTCGTGTGATTTTTCAATCTTCGGATGGAATATGTACTACGTCAGTGCCCGATCTGCCAAAACGAAGTGATGCTGCTCGCTTATGCCGATGACATTGATATGTTCGGTACGCAGGAACAGCAAGTCAGCAAGGCATTCTCAGAGATTAAAAAACAGTCTAGACTCATGTGTCTAGCATTGAAGGAGGACAAGACGAAGTACTTGGTATCTTCTCGCACGCCGTCATCGCGTCTTGGACGGTCAGTAACGAAGGAGAATTGCAACTTCAGTGTTATGGAAAACTTCGTATTTCTTGAATCCGAGGTAACCAGCAACTGGGCTGTGCAAGCAAATAAGAAGTAAATTCCTCTCTCGAAAGACGAAAATCAAAATCTATAAAACGCAAATACTTCCGGTACCATTGAATGGCGCAGAGGCATGGAACGTGATTGAGTCAGATGAAACAGTGTTGGAAGTCTTTGAGAGGAAAACTCTCCGCAAGATTTTATTGGAGATGTTCACCTCGTTTTCTTTTTTGGGATGCATTTGGTGCTTTTGGCTTATGTCCTACTGCTCTATCATCATCCTAAATTGGTGTCTCTGATGATGTTTGACTTGATGTCTGTCATACTTTTCGCTTTTTTTTTTTGGGATGCATTCGTTGCTTTTGTTGTTTATTCTACTGCTTGGTTACTATCGCCATTTGATGTCTGTGATGCTTCTCATTTAGTTTTGTGGAGTGCAACTAGTACTTTTGATGTCTCTTCTCAATAGAACAATTCCATCAGCATCTTCATTTCATGTCTGCTCTACTACATCATCTGTATCTTTAAATTTTGTTCAGAGATTAGTTCTTGTTATTCAGTGTTCTTAACTTCAAGTGGTTCCAGTTGAATAATCTTTTCAAATTATTCGATATTTATCATTTTTTATGCTTTATTAATGGTGTTCGCAGTTTCTTCACCTGATTCTTTATTGTCGTCTCTAACAGTTTTGAACGATTCATCATAACATGCCATTTTCGATTTAATATTCTCTGGAAGTATCCCCGTTTGGTATTGATTATTTATTGCTTCATATTTCGCATGATCCCTTGCCTCCTTTTATAGATTTTCTGAAAAAAGAAGTTCCAACATATTCCCCAAACCATTTAGACAGCTTACACTTTGGGTAGTCCTTAGGAGGCACTAATCAATAACTCTTGTGTTACATAAATCTGCAATTGTCGTGGTTCGAAGCATCTCTGTGGCTTGCTCGTTTATTGATTTTAGTTTCAGTGAATTATGCAGCTTGTCTATGGGAAGGAAGGCAGAAAGTCTTAGATCGGTTTGAAAATTTGAAGTAGTTTATACAAAACTAAAGAGTTTCTTGGTTGAATGCGCCAATCTCAGGAAGTACCGATTCGAATTGAAAAAATCTTTTAGTGTAGGATAGCCCATTTACCAAGGAAGGCTATAGGCTTTATCAAAGTTTGGTTGCGATGAACAAACTTCTTCATATCTTTGCATCTATTTGAAATACAGGAATCTTTTATTACGCTGTCTATTTTAATACGTTCTAGGTTGCAATTCAATTTTTTACACGCCATGCTTTTTGACGTGTTGTACCTCCACTCATTGATTAAATTTAAACTAAAAGTCTGTAGATGTAATATGTAGCTGATGCCAAATTTCTTAATTATTTTCAAAATAAAAACATTAAATTGTATTTTATTTATGCTTATATTTATTTTTATATATTTCTTATCAAGTATAATTCAGTTCTTTAAATAATTGGCTTAGCTAACATAGTAGTGGGTGAAATTTTGTAACAAATAAATCTAAAATAATGCCGTCTTGTACGCATAGACACTACTATAAGTGGGCGGTGGTGAATGTTGGCGTAGTACAGCTGGTGCATCCAATACCTCATCCATATCCACTTCACTATAGGTCACTGATTCTGTTGTACAGAAATTTTGATGCCCTGATGCACTGCGCACTGTATTCGAACGTTGCAATGGCGTAGTTGTCGAATCTGGTTGATATGTAATAATTATATCATCCGTTGGCACACTACAAAATCTTCGCGTGCAACGCAGTAAAATGCATTTATATATTTTATAAATTATAAAACAAAGCACCAACAATAATATAAATGTTAAGCCATAAAGCGTTAAATGAATTAGCCAACCAAATGTGCTGCTACTCATTGTAATGCCCATAAAATTAATATCATCTTTATTGCTCTGCACAGCAGCGGCGATATCTGTGCTATTCTTCAGCACTGCGAGTGCACAAATTCGTGCATCATTATCTGAAGTATAACCTCTTTCACATTCGCAGCGATTTGGTTCAATGCAATTGGAATGCATGCCACATTGTGGTTCACATATGGGCTGACATTTGGTATCCTCACGATTGAATTCATAGCCATTGCGACATTCACACCAATTCACATCGACACATTGAAAATTGACAGCACAGGGTGGACTGCAGATGGGCACACAACTGGAGTTCTCAAGGCGAAAACCCTCGGTACAAACGCAGGCGCCATTTTTAGCACGAATTGAGTATAGAGTCTGACAACTATTTGATAAATGGTCGTTATTAGCATATTTATGCATATGATTTGGATGCTCTATATAGCTGCGATTTGTTTGATTTGTTATGTAGCCATAGTGTAAATAGTTGTTGTTGTTTTTATGCTGATGATTGCAGTAGCTGCTTACGCTTGTCAGCAGCGAAAGTGGTGTCAAGAAAAAACACGTCCAATTCATATTTTTTTAATTTTATATTTTTGCGTTGAGATTGTTCCGTACGCGTTGAAGTTCGAATGCAACTGAAATACTTTCAGCAACAGCTAACCTCAGCAGTGGTTTCATATGATGACTAAATGACTTAAATGATTTAATAATACAACAAAACTGTTGTTCTGTATGATTCATGCTGTTTCGTCATTAAGCGTTTGTCATAAGCACGTAAGTGAAAGCCCATGTCTGCTACTTTATATCTGGATAATATATAAAACCTCAAAACAATTATTATATGTATTAAATAAAATTCTTTTATAATTATTATACTTAGTATATTTTTATAGTATATAGCATACTAGAACCGGTTTGTGACGTCAATGAACTACATTGTATTTCAAAGCTTATCACAAAGTTGCGCCGCCGCCACAGCTTGGGAATTTCATTTCGAGTTCAGCGCTGTGGGCTATTCCCGCTTTAATGAATCAAATGCAACTGAATTGCTTAAATATAAAACAAATGTTATTTTGCTCTGCGAAACGGTTAAATTATATTATTTAAAATAATATAGTATGCTCCAGATGAGTATATACGACTTCGAGTTATACTTTATCGATATTAAATTTTAAAATTGTTTAGTGCAAATATTTTTATCTGAAGCCATGTGATATATTTTATTGGGATTAGTGTGAGAAACAATAAATGTTAACGTTTCAAGCTAAACTAAACCAGAATGAAATGCTTTTTCTACAAAAAGTCACGAAGGGCGAACAGATTTGTATGGGGGCTATCACTTCAACTGGTTTGATATAAACTTATATGAAATATTTTATTAGAATTTAAGTAATTTCAAGATTTAAGCATAAATAAAAATTAAAAAAAAACAAATATTTTTATTTAAAAACTAAGAATGGAGGGAATTTAAGTAATTTCAAGATTTCAAGTAAAAAAAACAAATATTTTTATTTAAAAACTAAGAATGGAGGGAAAGGTTTTTATGAGTACCATTCATAAGAGAGTTGTTGGTACATTTATTAAATAATACTTAACTAAAGAGTTAATGGGTGAGACTAATTAACCAAACTTTAATGCTCTACCTTTTATACTTCACAAGTTCTTAGTGCTCACACGGAAAGCCAGACAGACGGACATGCCTATATAGAGTTGATTTGTTGCATTGTATTCAACCGCTTAGTGGTCCAATGCGTACCTCATTGGAATATTTTATTAGGATTGACGTAAAATGCACCAAATTTGGCGTTTCCACATGAATTAGTTACTATAACAACAACAACGTACGAGGGTTGCTTGATAAGGCATGAAAGCGTTTAGTTTCTTAACATTTCATTTAGTCCAGCGCTTCTCCGTTCTTTTTTTAACCCAACCAAATATTAATCGTTCTCAAGACAGGCCTTTTTATGTGTTGACTTCTTCATTTAAGCCAAATCTCATACCGCCCAGCAATTTTATCAGGTTTGTATATAGGAAATAGTCAAAAGCGATGCCAAAAGTGGAGAGTGGGGTAGCAGTTCATATAACAAATTATGGATTTTTGACATTTCTGTCGGCCAACCAGTTCATCTAGTTGGACGACAGACCAACCTTAATCTTCTTTGAAGCACATTCACTCAGAGAAATCCTTGTTCTTTGGTGGATAGATTTTTTCTGTCCAAATGTTCATATAATAATTTATGCTCAATTGAGTTCCCTACAGTCTCAGCCACCTCACAAACTTCCAAGGGCTTTATCGACTGGGCGTCACTTGGTGCAGAGTGTCCATAGTTTATCAAGCATTTCCTTGGTTTCAGAGATGTTTTTTTTTTTTCGCACACAAGGTAATCAATTTAAATCACACCACATGCATCCGCAGAAAACTGGAGCCATGAACTTGTTGGCTAACAGCTCCTCCTTGGTATTCTTTGCAGCCGGTCGACAGACCCTCATAAGTCTTCATTCACCCGGTGAAACCCACAGTCTTGATTATTTCTTAGTCTATGGTGTGGTGTCATGGTTCTATGCTTCATCTACTGTATCGAAACATCTGAAAAACTTGATAACGGCTGAATATCGTCAATCACTTCTTTCAAGAGTCGTTATTGGTCAAGTGTAAGCAATCGCTGCACCTAACACTTGGATAGTTTTTTTATGTCCAAATATTAATGCTCAGTTTAGTTGCCTACAGCCTCAGACACCTCACAAATTTTATTCTCCGATCGTCCAACAACATTCCATGGATTTTATCGACAATATCTGGCGTGACGACTTCTTTTGGCTGACCGGAACACTCGGCACAACAATGAAATTTTGTAAATCACTTCAAATAGTTGTTGCAGAGTCCCATAGTTTCTCAAGATGGGTTTTTATGTACACAATAATGCTTCATAAGTAAACGATATTGACTTTTCTTCATTTTCCATTTAATCCATGTAGCTGTCTGCTTTTAATGGATTGCTCAAAATATTTTAGCAGTCTAAAGCGAGAAGTTGTGTCAATGACATCAATGACCATCGTCGTAAATTAAATACAAGTGATCTGAAGATAGAATAGAAGAATCGAAATATCCAAACTTGAAGCCTCTAGCCCTTGTAGTCTCAAGGTTCTCATTGTTCAAAGCATCAAATTGACATTTGATGCTTTGAAGAAAGTATATGCTTTATGTTGTCTGCCCCGCCATTTTCTGTTTGTTACATATGCTTTTTTAAGTTGCAACGATACGGCCCAACCTGCACACAATTCTTCTACATATGTAAAGGGCCTATGGTGCAGCAGTTACTTGTAATAGTTGAACAAGACAGTTCTCAAGTTGAAGTCTGCACTGCAACGCGTTAGCTCCAGGTTCAAATATAGACAGCTAAAGGCATGGGAATACAATTTCTGTAAATTGAAATAATTAAAAAGCACTAAGACAGAAAAACGTGGCTCTTAAATATTAAATGTTGAAGAGAAAATCTGCAAAATCCATTTTCCAACAATTTAAAAGAAATCACATTATGGCACAATCATAATTAAACTTGACAGTCGTGCAATATGAGCTTCAAGGATATGCATATATGTCACATCATTTATACTTCAAATGAACAGCTTAAGTGTACTTGCAGGCAGCATTGATATGAAAAGATAAAAACTGTGTAACAGTTTGCGTCATTGTGCAAATTTTTCGAATGTGAAAAAGAAAAAAAAATTGTTTTATGAATTTAATGTGCAACCTGCAAACATTGACTGCTGCTGCAACTGAGCCTGACATTTTGGCGGCGCTGATGATGAGTTGCAGTCGTCGACAGTCGACAGTTCTCATATGCAATCAGTCAGGCAACAATCCGTAACCAAAATGAGTGAATAACTGAGCGACTTGTGTATGCAAATCTGTTGCAGCCTCGTTGCAACAGCAGCAGCAGCAGCAGCGATACTTTGATGATGTCAGTCAATTGCCATTTGCTAGGATACGAGTAGCACAACTCATTCACTCAAACATGCCTCGCAATAGTAACAAGTTGTTTGCCTTTGTTGTTGTTGCTATTTTAAAATGCATATCCTTGCTGTGCGCTTGGATTATGCGCGTTTCTCAATTTGTGCGACTGTGATGTATGAAATCGCATAAACGTTTGCCGCCGAATCGTTATATGTATATATATATATATATATATATCGGTGGTATATGTAGTTTATATACAATATATAGATACAAAGGATGAAAGGCGCTGTGCCGGTTGAAGTTGAATGAATTTAGTTTGTTTTCGTAGTTGGTTTGTAGTTGGGCGTTATCTGCGCTTGTTAAGCTTGCGCTACGTTTTGATTTTCATTTGCAGTTTGATTTGATGTTGCGTTGCAACGCGTTTCATTTTATTGCTAAATTCGCACTGATTTTCTATGCAAAAGCGAAAAGATTTGCATGCCAATTCAACTCGACGCAATTCCATAGTTTCACGCTACAATATTTAGATATACGAGTAGCAGATAGAACACTCCTGAATATTGTTGTTAATTTTGTGCAACTATGTAGCTGCTGCAGTGTGCGAGAGTGGAATGATGTACAATTGCTAATGACAATAAATGAAGATGCTTAGGACCTAAATTCGCAATATTAACTAAATTAATCAAAAGAAGAAAATGCACAAAATGAATAAATTTATGAAATAAAAAAAATCTAATAAATACAAAAGGAAAAAAATGAATGAAATTTTTTAAATGTATGAAATTAATAAAATGAACTAAATTCATTTATTCATTTCATAAATTGTATTCATTTTGTTCAATTTCTTTCTTTTGTTTATTTTATTCATTTTGTTCAATTTCTTTCTTTTGTTAATTTTATTAATTTAGTTAATATTGATCCTTTTGTTAATTTTGTTCGTTTTGTTCATTTCATAAATTATATTCGTTTTGTTGCTTTTGTTCATTGTACTTATTTTTTACAATACATTCAGTACATTTTGTTCATTTCATAAATTGTATTAATTTTTTATATTTTGTTCTTTTTTTTACGTTTTATTTTTGTTGTCCATTTGGTTCATCTTGTTAATTTTTTTTCATTTTGAAAATCTTGTTCATTAAAAAAATGTAATTCATTTTCTATATTAAGTTCCTTTTCTTACTTTTGTTCTTGTTGTCCATTTCGTTCATTTCATATATTTTATAAATTTTTAAAATTTTTGAGTTTTTTTTTTATTCTTGTTATAAATTTTATTTATTTTGTGAAACTTGTTGATTTTGTGAATCTTATTCATTTTGTGAATCTTATTCATTTTGTGAAACTTGTTCATTTTGTGAATCTGGTTTTTAGGCCCTGTACCGAAGGTACAAGAGCCTATTGGGTTTGTGCAAATGTATGTAACAGGTAGAAATAATGGTCGGAGACCCCCCAAAGTTACCACCATTATGGTCAGGAGTAATAGAGGAGTCGATATAGCCATGTCCGTCTGTCCGTCTGTCCGTCTGTCCGTCTGTATGAACGAAAGGATCTCGGAAACGGTAATAGATAGAGACTTCGTGTTTTTTGCATTCGACTTGGATTGCTCCGGAATTTCACAAGTTTATTTTAAAATTTTGCCCCTCCCCCCCCCTTCCCCATAAAATCACCCCTTAGGTTGAAAATTTCTTCGGCACAAAAAAAATTGAGTGTACCAATATAGAGATAACGTCTCTCTAAGTAAAAATCCAAAAAGTTCATCAAAATCGGATAATAAATGGCGATTTTATAAGCAATTGAATTTGAACAACCCCCCTTTTCTTTTCATTCATATTCGCGCAGTGAGAAGTGGTCATGTGTTTGGTCATAAGCTCGGGAAACATTCAATATGTTTGTTAGGCGACCTGAACTGGTACAGGGCCTCTTACAGTCGGTTACGCCCGACTGAAATTTCCTTACTTTTTTTTGTTGTCCATTTGGTTCATCTTGTTAATTTTTTTTCATTTTGAAAATCTTGTTCATTTAAAAAAATGTTATTCATTTTCTATATTATGTTCCTTTTCTTACTTTTGTTCTTGTTGTCCATTTCGTTCATTTTATTGATATTTTCATTTTGTACAGTTTATTCAATTCATAGATTTTAAATTTAAAAATTTTTCAGTTTTTTTTCCTTTTATTCCTGTTACAAATTTTGTCCATTTTGTGAATCTTGTTCATTTTGTGAATCTTGATTATTTTGTAAATCTTGTTCATTTTGTGAATCTTGTTCATTTTGTGAAACTTATTCATTTTGTGAATCTTGTTCATTTTGTGAAACTTGTTCAATTTGTGAATCTTGTTCATTTTGTGAAACTTATTCATTTTGTGAATCTTGTTCATTTTGTGAAACTTGTTCAATTTGTGAATCTTGTTCATTTTGTGAATCTTGTTCATTTTGTGAAACTTATTCATTTTGTGAATCTGGTTTTTTTTAATGAATCTTGTTCATTTTGTGAAACTAATTCATTTTGTGAATCTTGTTCATTTTGTGAAACTTGTTAATTTTGTGAATCTTGTTCATTTTGTGAATCTTGTTCATTTTGTGAATCTTGTTCATTTTGTGAATCTTGTTCATTTTGTGAATCTTGTTCATTTTGTGAAACTTGTTCAATTTGTGAATCTTGTTCATTTTGTGAATCTTGTTCATTTTGTGAAACTTGTTCAATTTGTGAATCTTGTTCATTTTGTGAATCTTGTTCATTTTGTGAATCTTGTTCATTTTGTGAATCTTGTTCATTTTGTGAATCTTGTTCATTTTGTGAAACTTGTTCAATTTGTGAATCTTGTTCATTTTGTGAATCTTGTTCATTTTGTGAATCTTGTTCATTTTGTGAATCTTGTTAATTTTGTGAAACTTGTTCATTTTGTGAATCTTGTTCATTTTGTGAAACTTGTTCATTTTGTGAATCTTGTTCATTTTGTGAATCTTGTTCAATTTGTGAAACTTGTTCATTTTGTGAATCTTGTTCATTTTGTGAAACTTGTTCAATTTGTGAATCTTGTTCATTTTGTGAATCTTGTTCATTTTGTGAATCTTGTTAATTTTGTGAAACTTGTTCATTTTGTGAATCTTGTTCATTTTGTGAATCTTGTTCATTTTGTGAATCTTGTTCATTTTGTGAATCTGGTTCATTTTGTGAATCTTGTTCATTTTGTGAATCTTATTCATTTTGTGAATCTTATTCATTTTGTGAAACTTGTTCATTTTGTGAATCTTGTTCATTTTGTGAAACTTGTTCATTTTGTGAATCTTGTTCATTTTGTGAATCTTGTTCATTTTGTGAATCTTGTTCATTTTGTGAACAAGATTGTTTTTTTTTCTTACTCCTTTTCTATTGCCCATTTTTTACATTTCGTATATGTATTCTTTTTGTTCCCGTTGGGTTTATCTTGTTCATTTTGTAAATCTTGTACATATAATAAATTTAATTTTATTTTACATTTGTTAATTTTATTCAATTATTTAATTCTGTTAATTTGTTTTTTATTTTGTTAATTTTGTCTAATATATTCATCTTGTTCTTTTTGTTCGTGGTTTTTTTTTGTGTTGTTCATTTCATAAAATTATTAAGTTATTGCATTATTTTCATTTTCTTTTCTACATTAATATTGTTTATATTGTTCATTTTGTTATATTTATTAATTTTTGTGCAAGCGTTAATGATTAACCCAAAATTAATTAATGGATCTAGCTGCTACAAACGGTCTTCAAATATAAAATGCTTTGTATTATTGTGTTATTTATGAAACAAAGTGAACATAGTTGAGAATGTGGCATACCTTCAATGCCATATTTCGAGAGTGCTAACTGATTGAAGTGTATCGAGACTATTAAGCTTAGATGCTAATTTGTAGCGTACCTCCCGTGTATATACTCATCAATCCACACTCGTATTCTACTCAGCACTGATTTGCCTTTTTCCGCTTACTTTTTGCGCATTTTTCTATACGAAATTTATTTCATTTACCGCCATTTTGTTTGACAGTTTGTGTTACAAAATTGCCATTTTCAGAGTTGTATTCGGTTCGGTTGCAATCTATTCTGTGCTACCAATTGACGTTGAAATGTAAAATGTCACCCGTATTTTCAGTTTGTTTTATTTTGTTTTTTTGTTGAGCTTTTTCTCGCTCGTTTATTGGATGTGCAACATATCTAAAGTCGTCTTATATTGTATCGCTTTATTGCAGCAGCAGCTTTGATTGCAGCACAAATCAGCTATGCATTGGATTTGTACGCTTAATTAAATACTTTGTCTTCTATGCATAGACTTCGCTCGTTTTATTTTCTTCTTCTTCTCATATTGAAGCTGAAAATTGGTTGCAAAAAATAGAGAGAGAGAGAGAGAGAGAGATTCTAAATTGCAACAATGAGTAAAACTTTAATTTTACATACAAGGTACAAGGTGATGAAAAAGTGAACATACATTGGACCTATTTGCTAATTAAATTTGAAGCACTTATGATTCGCAAAGTGTTTTAACATTTCTTGAATTTATTTTTGTTTCTTCTGCTTGTGCTTTATATCACGATGCAATTAATTTTTATCATTCATTTGAAATATTGTCGCAATTTTATTTTTATTAAGAGTCTCAAACAAAATATTACATAAAACCAACAAAATTGGGAGTGAACTGACGCCTTTTTAAATTGAGTTAATTTTTTTTTTTTAAATTTTTCTCGCAATGTAAAAACAGTATAACGTAGATGGCATCCTTCGTTGATGCAACAAAAGCGTTGACAGTGCAGGAAGTGCGACAGGAAAAGCGCTTCAAGTTGTGAAATGAAGTGCTAGGTGAACAGCTTCAACAGACGTTGTGACATGTGAGTAAATGTGTGCATGTGTGTGTGTACAAGTAATGTGTAATGTGTGGCAATAAAATCTAAAGTTCATTTGCGCGTCAAGTCAGTGTGACAGTTACATAGACAAAAAAAGACAGACGGACAGGCGAGACTTTTTGAAAAAAAAATATGCGAGAAAAGCGAAAGCAAATAGTTAGACAAACAAACAAATGAATGAATGAAAGAATGGGAACGACGTACGTACGCTGTACTAACGACAGACAAACAACAAAATGGCGTATAGTCATCAGCAAAAATGGCGACAATGACAGCTCATAATAAGTAGTAGTAGCAGCAGCAGCGCCGGAAGGGTAAAGCATTTCGAGTGTTGTTGCAGTGCTACAGTTTAGTGTTGTCTGTAGTGGAAAATATAAATTGTTGCAAGTAGTATGTGTGTGCTTGAGTGCTTGTAAATCCACATGCTTTGTTGCATGTTGCTTCTGCTAAATGGAATGGCATTGTTGCATTTGCAGTTAGTTCTTTTGTTGCTTGCGACATTAGCTGCAACAGTTGCTATACCTACTGACTGTCATTGGCTTTGAAAATGTCAGCAAAAGTTCAAAGCTAAATGTTGAGTTTAGAGTATTAACTATTTTCCTTGGCTTTTGTTGCTCTTTGGATAATCATGTTTTTTGTAACCTTTTAATAGGATGTTTATTAATATTTTCGCCAAGAAAAAGGGCGGTGTCATCGAGTGTATGAAGTATACTTGAGTAGCTTATCAACGAAACCAAGCAAAAGCTTAATAAAAGTGAATAATAATTGGCAATATTTATATTAATTTGCAATAAGTAATAATAAGTAATATGTTACCATTGGAGGTGATAATTTAAGCCTTTTTACAAATTTAATTTACAATTAATACTATTTAATTATAATTAATACTTAAAAATAATTATTAATACTTGGAAATATTTAATAATAATTTAAATTAATTAATATATTTTTGTAATAACAAATAGAAAATAATTATAATGCATAGTAATTCACAATAATCAGTACATAATACTAATTAGTAGGTTAAAATAATATTTATATATTATTATTATTATTTAAATTTTTTAATAAGTATTAGTTCTTTAATAGCTAATAATTGATTAATATATAATTTTATACAAAAAATCACTGATTTAGAAAACAACATCTCAAGTATCAACTTATTTCTAGTTTAACAGATCTAAGCATGTGTTGATACTTAAATTAATTGCTGTGTACTGCTCACATACTAGTGATGTAATAGTTTGTCTTAGTTTATCTTAATTATGCTGACGGCCTTAGAAAAGCTAGTGGATAACCACATCAGGACCACTTACCTGATTAAGGAACCACTGCACAGAAATCAACATGCATATAGATCTGGCAGATCCACTGAAACTGTCCTATACCAGCTAGACACCCTCATTCGTAATGCCGTAAAGGACAAAGGAACAGCCATTTGTGCCTTCATGCACATCGAAGGTGCCTCTAATAATATATCACACACGGAAGTTGCAAAGGCACTTAACAAGAGGATTATAGATCCTTACCTTATCAGATGGTTAGTACAGCTACTGGACTCAAGAACAGTCGAGACTAGCCTACCTGATAAAAAAATTATAGTCAAAACCATGAAAGGATGCCCACAGGGGGGTGTCTTATAACCTCTCCTGTAGTGTCTCGTAGTGGATGAATTATTAGAGCTCCTTACAGATAATGGCATCACATGTCAAGACTATGCAGACGACATAGTTATTATCTGCATGGGGAAGCATGAAGACACACTATGTGACCAAATTAAGATGGGCATTAACATCACAAGATCTTGGTGCTCTAAGGTAGGACTGAGTATTAACCCATCTAAAACTACTATTGTTCCTTTCTCTAGGAAGTATAAGATGAAGTTACTCAAGCCAATACGGGTGAATGGCATGCTGATCGAATTCTCCAAGGAGGTAAAATACCTAGGAGTAATATTTGACAAGCGTACCACATGGAAAACTCACTTAGAATACGTAGTGAGGAAAGCTACAATGGCAATGATGACTTGCAGAGTCATTGCAGGTAAGAACTGGGGATGTACCCCCAAAATAATGAAATAGATGTACCTCACAATGGTCAGACCCATAAAAACATATGGAGCCATTGTCTGGGCGGATAGAGCTAAACTGACAACAACTAGAATACAACTGAACAAAGTACAAAGCTTAGCTTGTATAACTATAACAGGAGCAATGCGAACCTGTCCTAGTGTGGCATTAGATGTACTACTAAATCTAACGCCGCTGCATCTTCACATCCAACAACAGGCTAACAGAGCCTTTGCTAGGGAAAGGAAGAATTAACACTAGCAGGAAGACCTATACTGGGAATCAAACAAATGTTAATTTGGAAGACGCACACCCACTCCTGCAATACCCTAGTGATAACCTAGGTATAATGAACAACTTCACTAGAAGATTCCAAGTAGGGCTCAGCAATAAAGTAGAATGGGGAAACATAACGCTGAACTACAATATCAAACCAGGAGCAATTAGCTGGTACACAGATGGTTCCGTATCAGACGAAGGAAGTGGAGTTGGAGTCTTTGGACCACGCACTAAATACTTCGAATCACTAGGGAAATTTACAAGTATCTTTCAGGCAGAAATATATGCAATAGAAAGATGTGCTCAATTTAATTTAAATAGGGGGTACAAGAATCAGAGAATCGCTATCTTCTCCGATAGCCAGGCGGTTATTAAAGCAGTAAGTTCGCCTATGATCAAATCCAAACTGGTCATAGAATGCATAAGAAAACTAAATAAACTAGGAAAATCTAATAAGATCACTATATACTGGGTACCCGGACCTGCGGGCATACCAGGAAACGAGCAAGCAGATGACTTGGCCAGGAGGGGAGCAGCGTCCCCTTTCTGCGGGCTCGGACCAGGATCAATGAGAATCCTGGTAAAAGAGGAAGAAAAGAAAGCAAGAGACTTTTTCTGGGAAAAATGTGAAGCACTAAAACAAAGCAAAAAGCTGTTAGGCCCTTACAATAAAAAGAGATCCGAAATTTGCAACGGTCTTAAAAGGAGAGATCTAAGAATGATTTCGGGCTTTCTGACCGGACACTGTAGACTTAGGAGACACTTGTGGAAAATCGGAATCGAAAGTGATAGCACCTGCAGATTCTGTCTGACCCAAACCAGGCACATATATCTTGGCAATTACCAAGTGACAGGAAAGGCGGTGCATGCACTCAATCCCAAAAAACCTAGTGGCCTTCTTCAGGGCAGTAGGGCTGGACGAGTTGCTGTAAGTCAGCAACTGTTAGGGCACAATAGACATGTAAGGTCGCAGTGCCTACTACTACTTAATAATAATAATAGTATATCTTAAATATAATTTCATTAATTGTAGCTGCTCCTATTAGAACTCTCATTTTCTATGTTTTACGATTATTGAAAATTTAAGTAGAACAAGTAGTTGCTTTATCTCCACCAAAGTACTTAACATCATTTCATTTCTAATGCGAAACAAATCAAATGCTTCTCTGCTCTATGCCCATTTTAGCATTTTACAAGCAGAAAATCTTTTTTTATGGCATATTTTATTGCCGTCCAAGCCCAAGTTTAATGCTTTGCTGCATTTAGGCTAATGTTGAATGCTTGCTCGATGGTTCCAAGTACTTTGGAGTTTTTTACAACGTCTTTTTTATGATGCCAGTTAAATGCGTACTTCGAACTCAAACACGGAACAAGAAGTAAGTATATATTTTTTTGTATATTGCATATTATTGCTTTATGCCAAAATGGCGCAATCAGCTAGCTCAATCTCTCAATATAACCACCCATACATCTTCTGTTTCTTTGATTGGTTGGGGTCACTTTATGCCACATTTATTGGCTACCTCAAAATTTGAGTTGAGTGCCTATTATAAATAAATTATTTATGTCCTTCTACTGATTACGAATAAATCACTTTGCAACCAAAGCATAACAATACAAATTGGTCAGCTGTGTATGGCAAATGGGCTGCTACATAAATTAGTTATTATTTCGGTTTTTATATGATATATTTGTAGGTATATGCCTACATATAAATGTGGTTTTGGTTTAATGCTAATTTGAGTAGCGCCATAGTTCTAACAATAGCCAACAATTTGTGCTTTTTGCAATGCTGCAGGATATGCTTGAGTTGAGATACTCAACCACACCAACATCTTTTTGTGCACGAAATTTTGCTGTTTTCACTTGAATGCGTCTTTTGAAGCAACAACGAGACACACTACTAGACAAGAAATATTTTCCCTTTTTCAAGAAATTTACTAGCTTTGTCGAAAATCTGACTTAAGAAGGACAACACTGATGACGATGATGAAGATGATGAAGATGAAGATACGCTGCCGGTTTAGACTTCTTAGTCAAATGATTTTGATTTATTTACTTCAAAGTCAAAATTATTTGAAAATTCATTTGGCATGCATTTCTGTTTTCCTTTGGGCAAAACTTAATGCGGCATCGTCGTTGTAATCAAGATCCAGCGTTGTATTATTGAATTTTATTTCACTTTGTCCACTGAAATACTTAAGGAAAAGAGGAAAAAAAAAAGGTCAACAGTAAACTCAGAAAAAAGGGATAACATTGAATTGACTTTGAGTGAAAATATTTTGAAGTTAAATCAAGCGTTGGAACTTAATTATATTTTTTTGTTGGACATACTACGCGTAAGTACTACAGCAGCGTAAGTCTGCGGCATGATGTTGCTGCCCCTTCGTTACTGTTTTTTGTGCGTTGCCATGGAAAATTAATTTAAATTGCTTTTACATTTTATTGGTAGCGTTTGTATGTCCACGCTTTTTTAAGCTTAAGCTTCAAAGGACACTCATACAATTTTTTTCATTTGCTTTGTTTGCAGCAAAAAAAAAAAATGAAAAAATAAAAATAGAACATAATAGTTCGAAAGTATCTCAAACAAAAGCGCAACCGCAAAGAAATGCATACTACCGGCAATACAAAATCTGTTATTAGAAATTGCAAAGAGTTGTGGCAAAACTTTTATGACAGCTTCAGCAGCAGTAAATGTCCTTTGACTTGAGTGATAATGCGGTGCACTGAAAATGTCAAGTGTCACTCGAAAGCAGTGAGGCAGACACATTACTCATCTCACTTTCTCAGAAAAACAACAAAAATTGCCAAGTTAAACTAGTCATTATCAAGTTGCAGCAACATTTGCAACGACATCTTATCAATGTCATTAAACAAAAAGAAACTATTCAAAATGCTGATAGGAAAAAAGATGTTTGAGAAAGTGCAGTTGAAACGAAGTTATAGTATGAAACTTTTAAGCGAAGACTGACACCGCTTAATTCGATCTAAATCTCTTCGCACTTAGCCACTTCTAAAGGTTTGGAAATGGCTGATAGTCATAGGGCTCGAAGTATGTGTTGGATGGGATATCAGTTCGTAGCTTCATTAATGGATTTAGTCCATGGTTAGTACACACGTCTACACTGGTGCATTGTCTTAATGAAACATCAGTTTTTTTGTTCTCCGAATGCGATCGTTTATGCTTCAAATTAATAACGGATCTGTTTAAAAACTTCTCAAAGTAACCAATAATACCCCATTTCTTTTTATAGTGAAACCTTCACCCGTAGAAATTCACTGTATTGATTGTTTGTTGATCTCTTATGTGGCGTGAAGGATTCATGCTTTATCCACGGAATTAAAACGGTGCAAAACCTCGTTCGGATTGCGGCTGAACATAGCCCAAAACTTTGAAGTTTTAAAGCTTTTTCATATCCAAATATTCATGTAAAATGCGAGCGGATAACTCAGTTCAGATGCTTACAGCCGTAGCCACCTCACAAACTTTCAATCACTGATCGCCGAATATTATTCTATGGAATTTATCGACAATTTCTGGCGTCTTTATTTAGTTCCATTGTGCTGCTACGACCACAATGGAACTAAATAAACCACTTATGAACCATAAAAACTGATGATAAATATAAATGAAGGACCTTCGTTTATTGAATATTAATTTGAATTAATTGTTCCTAATTATTTTTAATTATTATTTGAGTGTAACTATTATTCATTATTATTAATTTTATTATTAAGTATTATATATTGCTTTATTATTAAGTATTATTATTTATTAATATTTATTAATTGTTTTATTATAAATGTTTGTAAGAACATAATTAATAATAATAATAATTAATGATAAATATAAATGAAGGAACTTCGTTTTTTGAATATTAATTTGAATTAATTGTCTATAATTATTATTAATTATTAATTGAGTGTAAGTATTATTCACTATTATTAATTTTATTTTTAATTATTATTATTTATTAACATTTATTAATTGTTTTATTATAAATGTTTGTAAGAACATAGTTAATAATAATAATAATTAATGATAAATATAAATGAAGAACTTCGTTTTTCTGAATAATATTAATTTTAATTAATTGTTCCTAATTATTATTAATTATTAATTGAATGTAAGTATTATTCATTATTATTTGTTTTATTATTAAGTATTATATATTGTTTTATTAATTATTATTAATTAATAAAATATATATAAATTGTTTTATTATAAATGTTTGTAAGAACATAATTAATAATAATAATAATTAATGATAAATATAAATGAAGGACCTTCGTTTTTTGAATATTAATTTGAATTAATTGTCTATAATTATTATTAATTATTAATTGAGTGTAAGTATTATTCACTATTATTAATTTTATTTTTAATTATTATTATTTATTAACATTTATTAATTGTTTTATTATAAATGTTTGTAAGAACATAGTTAATAATAATAATAATTAATGATAAATATAAATGAAGACCTTCGTTTTTCTGAATAATATTAATTTGAATTAATTGTTCCTAATTATTTTTAATTATTAATTGAGTGTAACTATTATTCATTTTTATTAATTTTATTATTAAGTATTATATATTGTTTTATTATTAAGTATTATTATTTATTAATATTTATTAATTGTTTTATTATAAATGTTTGTAAGAACATAATTAATAATCAATTAATATTGCGTAAGAATTAATAATTACATAGAAGTACAAATTATTATTAATTATTATAAATTTTTGTTAATTGTTATTAATTTTATTTAATAATAATGCTGGAGAAATTTTAGTTATTATTAAATAAATATTTTTAATTATAAAATAAGTTTTTAAAAATTCTTATTAATAATAATTAATAATTTAAATATATAATTAACTATAAACAATTTATATGGAATAGTAATTAATAATACTCAATAACAAAATTTGTTAACAACGTTCTTATTATAATTAATAATTATAATTTTTTTAATTGTTATGTAATAATAATTAAGAAATAAATATTTAACAATTGTTTTATTAATTATTAGAAATTCGTATTAATTATAATTAATAGTTAAGAATTTAAGTAATAAGAAATGCTTATTAATAATAATTAAATTTTAATTGTTATAGTTGTGTTTTAATTTAAATTATTGTTATTAATTAATAAAAATTATTATATATTACTGAATCGTATAAATTGGTATTTATTGCTGATTATTGTGAATTAGTATAAACTATTTGTATTTAATATTTATTATTAGTAATACTTGGTAGTTTATTTTATTTATTATTAATAATTATTTTTAATAATTAAACAATTAATATTAATTGTACGCTAAATCTTAAGCTATAAAGAGATTAAAGTATCGTTCCTAATTGGAGCATAGTGCGGAAACTTTTATTAATTATTTTAAGTTATTATTAATTATTATCAAATGTTATAAATTAATATTAATTATTATTAGTTAATATTAATTATTATTGATTTGTATGAATGTTTATTAAAGATTATTAATTATTGCTGACTATTATTATTTTTTATTAATTATGTGAAATCCTCACCAATTATTATTATTTATTATTAATTATTTTTTAACATAGGTTGTCTATCTTCAATCGTTGAATTGCACCCTTCACCCTTCACCTATTTCCTTGTTAAATTGAATATACATATTTTAATCCTTATTGTTTCCAGAATTTCACCGACTTCGTTAATAATATTTTATTATACAAAGAATAAGGAACCCATTACGTTTGAAAGTTCCAACATTTAATGTTTTAAAACCCTGCTTCACACAGTGTTTAAAGTGCAGTAATAGTCAAATTCAATAACTGTTAAACTCCAGATAAACTATTATAAAAACATCTTTAAAATATAATGGACAGCCTCATGTACCTACAGCAATTTTGTATGCAACATGCTGACTTTTGCTTTAAATTGACAAACAGACTGAAAAAATGTTAAATAAATTTCGAAAAAAAAATGAATAACATTTTATAGACCAGTGCCATCATGAACATATTTTTTATCTTCCACCTCTGCACTGAAAATTATCCCAATTTTTGGTGCTGGCTATTTTTGTTCATTTCTCATTTAATTTTTTTTTTTATTCAATTTAGTAAAAGGCAAAAGCAATTGCAGACAAAATGGGCGCAAAAGGACGTTGGCACGCACGAAATTTGGCAATGGCCGTCATAGTCAAAGCTACGGCCAAGGCGTAGTCAAGTTGAGGCGTCAAGTGGGCGTGAGTGGTTTGCAGGGTGTGTATGGCACAAAGGCAAAGTATATGCGACGGTTGTAGGAGTCTGTCTTGCTTTTGGTTGCCAGCCGCTGTCGCTTATTTATGCCAAAATGCCACTTAAAGCGGTTTATGTTAGCCATGAGAGTGATGTGGCTACATACACTTAATTTTTTCCTTTTCTTTTTTTTTTGGCAACTTTAGATGCTAAAATAATAAAAAAAAAAATATGAACAGCAACATGATGAAGTTGATGATGATGAGCCGTGCGAAATGAAATATGAAGCATTCTTAATTAAATTTCAGTTCATTTATTAGTGGCTGAGTTGGGAAAAAAAAAATATATTTTTTTCGGAGAAAAAATAAGTAAAATTTGTATACCAACTTGTTGACTGAATTTGTTTGAGCAGCTTTTTGGGTTTAGCATATTTTTAGATGCTGACAGGATGTTGCGCCTATCTGTCTGCTGGCTGTCTTTTTACGATAAGACGCAAAATGTTAAAGATGAATTAGAAGAATGAAAAGTGTGAATTAATTTGGACAGTAGATTGTGTATAATTGTTTCATTTCCGCTATGCATGCAGAGGAATTTTAGTTGAAACACATGCAAGGATATGCTACTATTTCCTAACACTGATTTACTGCGTAAGTGTGCACACCAACGCTTTGGCTCTTCTGTTACATTTTCGAAAGTCTAACAGCAATGTCAGCAGTATTGTACGCATGTAGCTCAATCTCATCATCATCATCATCAGCACCATCATTGTAAGCAACATGAAAATGTGTCCTTTTGCCAGCGCTCAGCTCAGCTCAGTTGTATACAACTATGCGACTTTACTTCACTTCACTTTGCCTGTTGAGTAGATTTAACCTAATTAAGAATGTTCAGCAGGACACAGCATTCGAATACAAATGACTGTACAAAGGACTGCTGCTTCTTGTTACTGAAGCAACACTGTTGTCTGTGTAGTAGGAGCAACAAATCTGTAGTGGCTGCTGTTACAAAAGGATACCGAAAAAGGATTTGACATTTGCTATGCTGGCAACGAGTCAGGTTTAAAGAGTTGGGTTACATTACATTGAAGATGTCCAACGATGCCGAATGCTAATTCTATTTATACGCACACCTCTGCGTGCCAAAGCCAATAAGGGCGCACCGTGTCGTCGTCATCGTTGTCGTCGTCAACGGTTGGCGGGTGTGCAAAAGGCGTTCGGGACATAACATTGTCAACGTTTTCGCTTTTAATTTAAACAAATGTTTCTAATGTTTTCATTCTTGTACTACTTCATGTTGTTGTTATTGTCCTTCGTTTGTGCGTTTACTGAATATTTTATCGTTTGACTTCATTTCTTCAATGTTGGCAACATTTGGCAACATAATTTTGTAAAATCCTTTCTCAGGGATTAAGTGGTATTTTGCGCAGCAATGATTGACGCTGGTAGCGGCTAAAAAAAAAACTCTTTGTCTTTATTACAACACTTGCTTGATATAAAAAATTATTCAAGTATGATTGACTGCGAGATACGCTTTAATAGCGAAAAAAGTGCAAATACTTTCAGATATGTCTTAAAAATTTATAAAAAAAAAACTTATTAGTTATGGTATATAAAAGGAGTTCAGTTTCACTGTGAAAATGTATAAAATTATTATAAACTGTTATGAATTTTTATTAATATGTACTAATGAAATAATATTTTTAATTATTAATCGTTATTAACCATTATAAAACGTTATTAATTATTAATAATTGCTATTCATTGTAATGAATATTTATGAATTTTTATTTTTTATTTTTAATAATTGTTATTTATTACTATTATTTATTAATAACTATTTTTCAATATTTTTATAAGAATGGTTTAAAATCTAATAATTTAATCATTTTAATTTGCTATTCATATTAATTACATAAAAAATTACTATACGGTATTATTTTATAGCAAATGTTAACATTTATTAATTAATATTATTAATTATTAATAACTATTAATTAATATAGCTTAATTATTCATATTAATTGGTATTAATTAGTAAATATTGTGAATTATATTGGACTATTGTTATGTCTTTATTATTAATTTAAATTATTATTAATAACTATAAAATCTTAATATATGTATGTATATTTATTAATATTAATACAAGTTTTTAACGATTAATTATTAATTATGTATTTATTAATTATTTTTGCGTACTTTTAAATATATATAATTATTATTAATTAAGTTTAATCATTTTTAGGTAATTTTAATTATTAGTAATTATGAGTAATCATTAATAATTGTTATTATTTGTTGTAATTATTATAGTTAATAATAATAAACATTAATTATTATTAATAATTAATAATTTTTAATAATAATTTTTATTATTTTTAATCGATTTTAAATGTTTCAGTTAATAACACAGGGCCACAAAATGAAATTGAGGTGGGCCTTCTCTGAGTCGAGTTGATCTTTATGTTTTTGGGGTCGCTGAATACGATCCCGGTATCCACATTAACCCATCAGGTCAAAATCAAGGTCAAGCATCAATGATTTAAGCGAAAAATGACCTCCGAATGACATTTAAAGGTCGGGTAAAAAAATAGGTCAAGACTTATTCGGA